>JAHBCN010012415.1:0-26966 GCA_019359885.1 Listronotus oregonensis
TTTTAAAAACTTTACCATTCTGTATCGCAAAAGTTTAGACGTTTAAGACATACGTTCATATAAAGTTTTCTTCTTAAAAATCGCCCCCTTCTATATTGACATTTAATTAGAAAACACCCTGTATGTTGGTCCTACTGTTCATAATAAAAATACCAAAATCGCCAGTATATTAAGCAATCGAATGTGTCCTGAGTAAGAAGGAAGTGGAGATCTTCTCATGATTTTCAAAGTAAATAAAAAGATCTCCTAACATATAATGATATTCACCATACCACCATCACTTCATTAAAAAAAAGAAATACTCCATCCCTACAACGCAGCACTATTTGTCCCAGAATTATTAGACGATACTCCTGATGAGCGAACATTTTTATGAAATGATAATATGAACCGATATTATATATTATATATGTCGCACTCACATGGCGTAATTGTCCATTTCATGAACTGAATGTCCAGTTCCTGAAGTGGAACCAGATGGTGCAATAATATTTTATTTCACCATCTGAACAATATTTTTGTCTAGTTTATAAAATGAAAATACCATTTTTTCACTTGGTGAAACGAGACGGTATTACAGCATCTGAACACAAAAATCATCCAGTTCCTGAACTGTATATTTGGCATTTATCTATTTACTGTAATACAATGCAATGACCCAACATTATTGGTTAGTTGTGGTTAGTTCAAGAAGCGTATAAAAATTATCTTTGATATTAAACATTTTTGCTTTAGTAGTTCAATATAATGTTCATGCCATTCAAACCACCGACGACTGATTGTTTTACTAAGTGGACAAATGCCAAGTATACAATACAGGAACTGGATGATTTTTGTGTCCAGATGGTGTAATATAGTCTCGCTTCTCTAAGTGGAAAAATTACATATCCATTTCATGAACTGGACATAAAAATTGTCCAGATAGTAAACTAAAATATTATTACACTATCTGGTTCCACTTCACGAACTGGACAGCCAGTTCACGAAGTGGACAACTACGCCAAGTGGTTGCGACATATACAATAATTGACCAAAGAGCTTGTTTTCAGATGAAGCTACTTTTTTTTGATAATCAGGTCAATTAAAAAAGTCACATGTACTCGACGCAGAAAATTTCTCGCTGGAGCGTAAAAAATCACACCTAGATTTAAAAAAGATGAATGTTTGGGCAAATATTGTTGAAAACAGGGTAAGTAGTTTACATTGATGAATGGTCTAAAAATGAAGAAATCAAAGAAATCAATCTAAATTTTCTTTAAAATAATCCACTGTATTTTCAGAAGATGGTGATTATGATTTATTCTCATGGTTTCAACAGGATGATGCTCCTTCCTATATTGTACTGCTTACGTAAGGGATAATTTTAATAGAATTAGGTATTCTGGGACTATGGATGGGTGGACGCGTGCCCACCCAAAAGGTCTGATCCTAAACAGATGAGCTTTCTTTGTGGGCCACATAAGAAAATCAGTTTATAAATCTAAACCTAATTCAGTATGCACGAGAATGTACCTTGAAATTTTCTTACTTTTGTTATGATATCCCTTTAAATTAGAATTAATTTATGTTTATTTTGCTAAAATTAATATTATTAGATAAAATTATATAGTAAAGTGTTTTCAGTCAAATACAATAGTAAAAATCAGTTCCAATAATAATACTGACCACGAAAAATTTAGATTACAAATAGGTCAACATTTAAGAGCTTCATAATTTTAAGTGCACATCTATTTTAAAGTTAGACGATAAATCTATGTCAAAAAGGGACGTAAGCTAGTCTTGATTAAACAATATAAGGTTTTGTATTTAATAGGGATTTTACCATTTCTGAAAGCTTATAAACGAATCTTTGGGATTCCCTTACAATAAAATAAAATATATAAGTGACACTTTCCAGATCTCCGAGTGTTTATTATGGAGGGTAGCGGTAAGGCGCACAATCTCTTGTGGCCCCAGAATAGCATTAAATAAGAGGCGCTGGTGTAGCGGAGGGTATGGTGTGAACTTGACCGCAATATATAAAGTGAAGTTTGCTGAGGGAAGTTGTAAAAAAAAATTAAAAGTATTTGTATAGGCTTTATTAGTCAATGTATAGTATTTGAAATGTAAACGGCTAAAGTATTTAAATGAAAGCCCAACTAACTTAACCTAACAGGTATTCCGTAAATAATGGGAAAACTTGACCGGTTTGGCGCTTTATTTAAAAAAGGTTCTCTGGAAGACCAATGCCATCTTAATTTACTGCAATTTGCCGGCCACTTTTATAACACAGAAATTGTTCTGAACCTCTACCCTCCATAATATGTATGTAAAAACGTGTTAAAATATACTAATTCATGAAAAATTACGGTTTCTATAAAAAAAAAAGTGGTAAAAGGACCACAATTAAAAAATGCTAAATTAAACATTTTAAAAAGATGACTAGAAAAAAAACAAATCGAGGCTAAAGATGGCCGCCGCGTTACGCGCGCGAGTTTAAAGCCGCTATTTTAAATGTAAAACCAGTTTTTCTCTTGGCTAAGTACTTTTATGTAAAAAAAAATTAAGCTGATCCAAACTTACTATAAGGTTTTTAACTGTGTCTCGGATGTTTTTTCTACAGTTTTTTTTTATTATTATTTTTTTTAAATATATAGTCCTGTCGACATTTTGACTTATTTTTCCTTATACTTAGATATATACCTCAAAATCTGATATTTTCTTATTTCAAATAGAATTCTTTACCACCACACTTTTTATTACTACAACACAAATATTTATTCATGTTTGTAATCGAACCTTCAACCAAGATTAGTCAAGCTTTCATGGTATCCCAGTAGTACAATGGTAATGGCGAATGCGCCAGAAACTGTTTTGTCTCCAATTTCTTTTTGTGGATTAATTGGAATTTTTCAAATTTGCAAAACTTCACTACTGTGTCAAGAAAGTTATTCGAGGCCAGCTTTGGGGGTTGAAAGGTTTCTAGCGAAAACCACCTGCATTTCTGAACTTTTGTGTTCTTAAATGTCACATGTGCTTTATATGAATGTCAAATTTTAAGGATGTTTCTAACAGCATACTCAAAATTTACATTGTTAAATACTAAACCAAAGTTACAGGGGTGT
This sequence comes from Listronotus oregonensis, assembly GCA_019359885.1. Lineage (NCBI taxonomy): Eukaryota > Metazoa > Arthropoda > Insecta > Coleoptera > Curculionidae > Listronotus > Listronotus oregonensis. The sequence goes on from JAHBCN010012415.1 coordinate 3,105, forward strand.
CAAATATGTTTCTAAACAAGTCATGTAAATAATATAGCCAATGCAACTCTAAAGAATTTCTAAATTCAATCCATGTTCCATCCAATTAATGCAAAAAAACATCAGACCGCTAAACGTAGTACAAAAATATCTAAAATATTTAATCAAAATACCATCTGGCAATACAATGTTTACCTTTGCTTTAATCTGATTATTTCTGTAAATTTTTCGTTGTACTTTAATATTACACACTGAATTTTATCATTAATCTAAGGGAATTTACCTTAAAATTTGGCGTAACTAAAGTTCATCAATTTGATTTAAAAACCTAGGCTTTCAAAATAACATTAGATATCTATATTTTAAACAGATATGTTGATTGATTATGTTGACTAAAATAATGTTTTACCCCAAATCAAAATAATATTTTTATTATTTAAAAAATATATCCACTGTTACATGATAATGAAAAGAATATATTTTTTAAATTGATAGCAGAAACTAACACTGACTCCACAATTAATTATTTTCTTTACGTATTGGCAACAAAAGAAATTATTTACAAAATCCACGAAAATTTATATCGCGAATAACGCGGAAAACTTTACGGCTGTTTTATGAAACAAGACTATGGCATCGCACGTCCGCTCAGCGTCGTCGATTAGCGGCGACTTACCGGGAAAGCGCGTCCCGACGCGCCCGTGTATCTCCGACGCATCCAGACGCGCGTGCCAGAACAGCCTCCATGAACACAAAATGCATAAAGCCGAGCATAAAGCCACATTAATTATTTACCTACAGATTCTTTGTGCGATATAAACAGGTTAACAAAAGAATGGTTTATTCACATATAAAATATCCAGTATTAATGTCAGGGTTTAGGTTTAAAATAGCATGTTGATAAAAATGACGTGTAAATTAATAAAGCACGGTACACGGAACGTCACATTTTTAAAACTTTGCAGTAGCTTGATTGGATGTACAACCGTTTAGAATAAGGTATATAACAGGAATCAAGATAAGCTCCCTCTCAAAAAAGTCCGAAACATTATTTGTTAAAAATACAAAATGTTAAAAAATCAAAAAATGCATTTGTTTCTACTTTAGTCGCATATTAGTTTTCAAGTATTGGTCGTTTGGGAAAATTGGAGAAAGAAAAAATTTTCTCAATAGAATTTGCTACAAGACAGGATTGGTTGGAAATTGCATAATGCATCAGGGTTGTTGCTAAATAGCGATAAACAAAATAAAGGCAAAATAAGCGTGGATTTTCGGGTGTTTTTTTTGTACCTTTAGATTTTTCTGAGGACTTCTATATTTAGCCAAAAGATAACATGCTACAATGAGGGATCACCCCAAATTTTGTTAAATTTGATTCGATAGTTTCCCACAATAATTTGGAATCCAATTACGTTTGAAAAAATTGTCAATTTTGCAAATTGGGTAGAGTCCAGAATATGAAACACAAACATATGGTTTTGGTCACATAAACTAGAAATCTCAAGCTTTCAATTTTTCAAATACATCCGCGAATTTTAAATACAAAAATTTACCGGAAATATTGTCCGAAAGTACTCGTAAAGACGCTTATTTTTATATATCGAAATTGTAAATCGGTCGATTGGTTGTCAAAATAGAATCTGTTAAAGTTAATAGGTTACAGCGAATCTAAACAATATCAACTTTTATGTGAAATTACTGCCTTTTTTTACTTGAAAAATGATTTTGGAGGAAGGATTTAATTTTTTTGTCGTGCATCGATTTGCATAAAAATTTGAAATTAAGCTCATCTTACCCTCTCCTTCAAATTGTATATCAAGCTAATGGACGCTGTTTTTTAAGGGTAAAAACTACCCCTAATTGTGAAAACTTATAAAATAACATTTTAAACCTTAAGATGGGTAAAATTTGGTTTGGATTAGTTGAATAATGATTGTTTTATGCTTTGAAACACAATTACAGAATACTTCAATCCTTAAAAATCAACCCCTGTTAGAGCTTAAAGTAAAAAAAAAATACCCCAAAAAAGGAATAATTCATCATAGTGATTACATTTTGGAATGCCGTTGCTTAAAATATGTACTAATTTCATTTTGCAACTTTTCGACCCTCCTAAATATACCCCTTTTATAGCTTAATTAAAAAAAGATTTACCCTAAAAAAAATTAATAGCTTGACAGATTTATTAATTTAAAATATTACTGCCTGAATTATTACCAATTTCATTATTTTGCAAATATTGAATCCTTATTAACCACCCCTTAAAACATAGCAATTCTTATAAACCAATTTATTAAATATAAATAGAAAAAAAAGTAGAATTACATAAAAAAATTATACCGGTAAAAGTATAAAGTATACGGGTTATATAGATTATTATGCTTCGTATTTTTAGAAAAGAAATTATTGTTTTTAACATAGCTCCTTTAGTTTTAATCATAGAAAGTTTTTTCAAAAGTGATTTGATAGGGTTTTTTAAGAGCTACAAGGCTATGTAAATCAAATCCCTTTACTTCCCTTAGTTTTGAAATGGAATGAGTTTAAAGGGCTCGAATAAGGTGGTGCTCGCTCGTAAATAGAGGCTTTAAATGGCCATATCTCGCTAAATATTTATTGTACAGAAAATCTAAGCAAAGGAAAATTTTTGTAATCAAAAAAGCTACAATTTGGTACTATAGCATTTTTTTCGTATCTCCAGTATTTTTGGAGTTATTTTTAAGAAAGGGCTTTTTATGAAATTGTGGAAAATCGTTTTTCAATCTAAGTTTAATTTTTTTAAATTAAACATTTTAAGTTGGTCAAACTTTTAAGATGTATTGATTATACACATATAATAAGAATCGCAGAAGGGTAAAGATCAATTTTAATTAGGAGGGTAATTAGGGGGTTGTTTTTACTGATTTTTTCGTATAAAAAAGTGGGGACCGACCTTATTTTTATCATAACATGCCCAATTTTCATGCTGGACATTTTTTTTTCTTTTTAAAAGAAAGGTCTCATTATATACTTTAAAAAATATTTAATAAGTTGCCTTGAAAAATGCAAAGTTTGCCCGCTATTTGACTTTGAATCTTTCAAATTTAGCATTTGACGAACAAAAGCTAATCATTACCAAGCCGTAGCTCGGTCCGTATTGGTTATAGAGATAATATAAGAAATTTTTTTTTTGTTTTTTTTTTATAAGCTATTATTTTACTTTCTTCAGTTTATTTTTTTTTTCATTTTGATAAAACACATATTTTTAGAGTTATTCGCGAAAAACCCATTAAAAACGTCGATTTTTTCGTCAAAAAATTGTTACTTTCAATCGCGAATAACTTGGAAAATATTAATTTTACGGAAAAAATGTATGGTACATTTTACTTAAAATTGCTTTCTCCATCGATTCCTGTAGTTAAAATGCAATGAAAAGTTTCTACTCTTAAGATGGGGTGGCAACCACTCCCAGGATAAAAGCGCCCGCACCCCCTACCTTTTGTACAAATTTTGGGTATATGCATGTGGGACGAAAATAATTCCAAGCCAAAATGCTTCATTTCCTGCACTATATAATGATGTTTCTAAAATATCAATCATGTTAAAAATCATTGCTTTCGCAAGCTTAAGAGGCTATAGAGCGAAAAATAATCGCAAAATTCAATCGTTTTATAAAATAAAATTTTGCTTAGCTGCAAATGCTTCCACTACTTTTTAGAAAGCCGACTTATGGAATTTTTTATAATTTTTTTATTTGGCTACGCCAAGATTTTTTTTCCAGTTAGATGAATTTTCCTAAACTTTCAGTTAAGACAAAAAAAACTATCCCAAAGCAGTTGGATAAAATGTCAAAAAACTTAACTCACTACTTTACCTTAAAGGCATTTTACTAAATGGAGTTACTAGTAATACTACCAACCGGACACAGATTGTTAGGTTTTAAGTCCCGCGAGACTAAACTATTTAGTTGCCTCAAAGTTCTAAATTAATTCTCCTCTAATTTAATTTCTTTATTAACTACTACACTAATGGAAAAAATTTAAGGTCCAAAAATTTTTACAAAATTTTTTGGTGATTTTGGTAGGCTGTATTTCACAATCTAAAAAAAGCATTTTGAAGCTCGAAGATATAGTTTTGAGATTTTGGCCAAAATCTTTTTGGAGTCGCAATTGTAACGTAATCCAAAGAAATAGCCTGCAAAGGAAATTTTCTAAAATTTTTCTTTTTTCTCTTGAGTCCATTATTGTGGGAATTTTTTTTTGGCTAGACCATCATATGGGTTGGATTGTCTGTTTAACCAGCTTCAATTTGCTTTGTTTAAACCCCCTGTAAGTCCGTTTCTCGCAGATATATTGAATTTTGAATAAAAAAGGGCCTTTGGCATTTAACCGCCGATATCTCAGCAACCATTGGTAATACAGATAATAATCGGAGGACAGTTTCAAAATATGGAATAAATTTCTTACAAAAAACTGTAACCATCGTTTTTTTTTAAATTCTTGATATGATCTTGAAAAAAAAAAAAAAAACAGGTAATTTACGGTTTTTAACTGCGCAACTGCAAATTTTGGTGATGGAACTAATGTTGAGCATAACTTTTACACTTCAATATACCCGCAACAACCCTGAAAATTTCAATTTTAACGGTTTTTTTGTGTCAAGCAATCAAACTTCCGAAAAAAAAATAAAGGACCAACTTTTGGGACCTTAAAGGGTTCACAATCACAATTATGTTAAAAATGAAAAAAAAAAGGATTTTTTTGACATTTTAACAGCAAGCAACGATAAGATTTTAAAAAATATCGAAAAAATTTATATATTTTTTTGTCTAATCAATGTCTAAATCATTTTTTTATATAGTTGAGAATTTTACCGTGCTAAAGAACTAGCTGATGCAAGAAGACGAACACGACGGTGTAGTAAGGGTGATATACCTCACGGCACCATCGAAGAAGATCCATTAATTTTCCCTTTTTGGACAAAATAGCGTAAGCCAAAGCGACCGACATGGTGATTATTTGACCGATGGAGACACTCTGCTGAAATTCAATTTAGGTCAAATTTTTAAAACTTGGTTTTGTATACTGATCTTATTTTCGCAGGAATGCATTATCATTTGTTGTTGGTAAAAACTGTTAAGTTATTTTTATAGAGAGGGGTGTTTATTTCTTTTTTATTTTAAATTTTTGTTTAATTAGATAAAATGTTTTATTTAATTATAGAGTTATAAATTTAATTAAGTTGTCTAGTGTCAGTTTTTAGATTTATTGTGTTTTTTTTTTAATTTCAATCATTTCGTAAAATTCTCTTTTTTTGGTATGGTTTTCAGTTTTTAATATTTTTACGTTATCAAAATCAAACCTGTGACTCGTCTCTGATGTATGATTTGTAAGGGCGGTTTTGTTTTTTTTTGTCGAATTTATGTCCATTAATTCTATTTTTAATGTATTGGCTAGTCTGTCCTATGTACACTGAGTTACAGTTGTAGCATGGAATTTCATATACGACGTTACTTGTTTTATCTTTAGGTATTTTGGTTTTTAGTTTTGAGAAATTGGATTTAAGAAGATTGACTTTATGACATACTGTGATTTTTCATGTTTAAATAATATATTTTGTAGATTTTGTGACAAACCTGGAATATATGGAAGAGTAAGGTAGTTTTTTGTTTTATTTTCCTGCTTTTTTGATACGTAACTTGTTTTATTGTAAAATCTATGAATTCATGTTTTAAATATTGATTCAATTAAATTATTTGGGTAATTTTTCTTTTTTAGCGCTTCTTTTGCTTCTTAATGCACGACTCTGTATTCAGGATCAGTTAGTTCTATCGCCCGGTCAGGGGAGTCCCAGTATCACTGATTTTTTTGGGATATTGGGTGGGTAGAGTCGTATGGGATCTAGAGGATCAAGTTTTTTTGTGAACCATTCGGTTTTGATATGGTTTTTGAAAAAGAGTAAGATCTAAAAAATTTATTTTATTTGTTTTTCGATTTCAATAGTAAATTGTAGTCTGTTGTGATAGCTGTTAAATAGTTTTAATATATTTTCATGTTTCGTTTGTAGGTACTCCGTTATACAATCGTCCACATATCTAAAAAAATGGAATATTGAAGTTTAATTTGTTTATTATTGTTCTTGGGGGTCCTCAAAACGAAGCGGGTAGCAGAAATCGCAGCACCGATTGCGCAACCTTCAATTTGTTTAAAAAGGTTTTTTATATAAAAAATATGTTGAATTTAAGGTCCCAATGGCATTTAAGAATTCATTTTATATCATGTTTTTCTTAATTTCGTTCCATTTTTTGTTAAGTTTTGCAATTTATAGGAAATTTGTTTAAAGTGATTTCATCAGTGAGATTAATGTATAGTCTTCGGATCACGATATTTTTTTTTTTTTTTTTTAAAAACCAAGAGTCTTTATGTAGTACTGGTTTTTATTTATTATTTTTTCATTTTTTTTAAAAAGGCAAAAGAAGGTTAAAAAAAAAAATTTCCCCCAAAAATTTAAGAATCAATTTTTAAAAAAAGAATTCATAGTTTTTAAAAAAAAAGTACGTATCAAAAAAATATTTAAACATAAAAAAATCCAAAGTTAAAACAAATCTTCTTAAATCCAATTTCAAAACAAAAAAACCAAAAAAACCTAAAGATAAAAAAGTAACGTCGTATATAAATTCCATGCAAAAATGTAACTCAGTGTACATGGGACAGACTAGCCAATACATTAAAAATAGAATTAATGGAAAAAAATTGAAAAAAAAAAAACCCCCCCTTTTACAAAAACTTTGGGAAAGTAGGGGTTTTTTTTGAAACGAAAAATTTAAAAAAAAAAAAAACCCCAATACCAAAAAAGAAATTTTAAAAGAAAATTTTTTAAATTTAAAAAAAATAAAAACACAATAAATCAAAACGAACTAAAACAATTAAAAAAATTTTTAACCCTTTAAATTAAATAAAAATTTTATCAATTTTTAAAAAAAAATTTAAAATAAAAAAGAAATAAACCCTCTCTAAAAAATAACTTAACAGTTTTTACCAACAAAAAAAATTTTGCCAAAATAAGATCAGTATAAAACCAATTTTAAAAAAATGGGAGTGCCCTCCTCGTGCTTTTATCTTTTTTGGGGTTTGGGGTATTTAATGTGTTCAAAGGGGAAATTTTCCTTATTAAAATGTAGTATGTGAAATGTAAATGTTAACTATAAGGAAGTTTTTATTTAATGTAAACATAAAAACAGTAATTATGAAAAAAAGTTCAAAAAAACTACTACTACTATTTTAAAAGGTAGGGAAATTTTTCCGGGAAAAATCATAACAAATTTTAAAAAAAAAATTTTTGAAAAAAAAATTTTTTTTTTTTTCCATTGTTATTTAAGGCGCAAAAAACCCCAAAAAAAAAAAAAAATTTAAAAATATATATATATATTAAAAAATTTTTTATATATATATATATATATATATATATATATATATATATTTATATATAAAAGCGTGAGATCATTATTAACGAAAGATTTTTTGAATTAAATCAAAAAAGATAAGAGTTGTAGGAAATACCAAAAGCCAAGACATGAGAACAATTTTCTAAAGATGGACTGTTTGAAAACATACATAGTATACAGATTAAAGGGGAGAAAAAACCACGGCTTAAAAAAAGGGAAACTAAGCTTTTTAAAAGGTTTTGGCTATGTATGTAATGTGTTTGTTTCCCCTTAAGGTTGCCCCAAACCCCAAAAGATTAAAAAACTTTTTTGGGCACCCAAATTACCCCTTTGGGGGGATTTAAAATTTTTTGGAATTAAGATTAGTTTATGGTCTTGTGAAAGTGATATTTGAATTGACCGGCTTGTTTTCCTAATCAGGGGATTCCGGGGATGTTACCCTTGATTTGAAGACAAAAACCCTTTAACTTTCAGGATTTTTTTGGATATTGAAAATAAAAACAATAAACACAAAATTTTAGCACATTAAAAAAAAAAAATAATCACTAAAAATGAAGTTTTTTTAACCAAAGAACTTCTGAACCACAAAATAGAATTACACAAGGCAAAACAATCGAAATTAAAAACGACAACAAAACATGTAATTCGTTTGAAGGTTTTATAAGAAAGAAAACGGGGTATGGTTTCATAAACACCGCGCCGTCGCACACGAAAAGGGGGTCTGGCTCTGTCAAAAGAAAGGGGTTGCCTACCTACAAACTGTGGTGGTGGAAAATTACAATATTTTGTAATTTTGTTATCGCAGAATGAGGTGGGCCCCTAATGACAGTTATTTTATAGTGGGCCGGGCATTTTTTCATCGAATCTTCAAACTTCCTTGGTTTTGCGCCACGCCGATACAGTTTTAAGAACATAGAATTTATGCAAATTTCTACTTGTTTTGTTGAAAAAAGACAACCAGCCAAATTATGCATAAGCCTGGAAATTGTCCGAAAAAGGGAAACCGCCCTTACAAGACTAAGACGGGGGTAAGAAACTTGCTGCCTTTGGGGTCAGAGTTAATCATTAAGATTAAACAATTAAGGGTTTATGTCTCGGGGACCATTGTATAGGGATTTAAAAAAGAGCTTAAAAAACCCCCTTTCAGCAAACTTAGGGCCTTTTTAATTGGAAAATATGTGGTTTTTAGAATTAAATTGGAATTTTGTTAAATTAAATTGTTAATTTCACTAAATAAGAATTCATAGGATGCCAAGGGGAAAATTGCTTATATTAGTACTACATATAGCAGGTAATGAATATTTTACAATAATAATAATGTCATTTTTATAAAATATGCTTATTTTTAGTTTAGTTTTAGAAGACATGACCTTTTAATTTTTTCCGGGAACGAAATTTACCCTTAAATACATAAAAGTGATGAATATTTTGACACACTAATATTACAGTAAATCTTTAAACATTTAACGAAAGTGAGAGAAACAGAGTTGGGTCTAAAATTTAAAAATATCCAAATATTTGGAGGCGCCGGTTATAGATCCCGGTACCTCATGCAAGCTAAGCGAGCCCTCTACCATCTGAGCTACGCCCTCCATATAATTACAAAAAATTTGTTAATCCTAATACAAGACAAAGGAAAAAAAGCACAGTTGAATATACAATAAAAATCAAAATGTTGAGGCGCCGAGTATTAATCCCGGTACCTCTCGCATGCTAAGCGAGCGCTCTCCCATCTGAGCTACGCCCCCCATATTATAATAGTAAATCTTTAATTTCCCAACGCACAACAAAAAAAGAAATAGTAGAATCTATAAAAAAAAAATCAAAATGTTTGAGGCGCCGGGTATCGATCCCGGTCCTCTGCATGCTAAGCGAGCGCTTCCCATCTGAGCTCGCCCCATATATTAGTTAATTTTAATTTCCCAAACACAAACGAAAGTAAGAAAACGGGAAAATCTATAACAAAAAACAAAATGTTTGGAGGCGCCGGGATCGATCCCGGTCCTCGCATGCTAAGCGAGGTCCATCTGAGCTACGCCCCCATATTATAATAGTAAATCTTTAATTTTTTAACGACAACAAAAGAGAGAGAAATAAGGTAAACTATAACAAAAAAATAAAAATGTTTGAGGCGCCGGGTATCGATCCCGGTACCTCTCGCATGCAAGCGAGCGCTCTCCCATCTGAGCTACCCCCCCATTTTATAAATAATTTTTAAATTTTCCCCAAAACACAAAACGAAAGTAAGAAAAAGGGTAAAACTATAAAAAAAAATCAAAATGTTTGAGGCCCCGGGTATCGATCCCGGTACCTCTCGCATGCTAAGCGAGCGCTCTACCATCTGAGCTACCCCCCCGATATATTTTTAATAAACTTAAAATTATTTTCTTCACGTATTTCACAAATAAAATGAAATTTAAATGATAGTGGGGTCCCGGGTGACCGGTACTGATCAGAGTAAATCTAACTGGCTGCCAAAAATTGGTTCACTTGTTGCAATAACACAAGCTAAACCAAAAAGTACCATTCTTTTTGTTAAATTAATTTAGTCAATATAAATACGCGTTAAAATAAAGACATCGTATCGTATGATATTAATGAATAGTTTAGCGTACTTCTTTTTTAACTCGTCATTGCATAGCATAACGTGTGGATTATAACCCCTAAGGGATAAAGAATGATTTTACCTTCTTTTTCTATCCGGTCTGTTTTTAAATTTTTTCTTGTCTAATTTGATTTTGAAATGATTTGTTGTGTATGTTTACCCGTGTGATAATTTATGACTTTAAACCCAGTCGTTTTTGGAACAATTCTTACAAAGTAAGTAATATGTAAACATTGTCAATTTAAACTATGCTTGTTAAAGTAAGAAACGTAACGTGAAAATATATCATGTTATGTCTAAGAAGGACTAAACAAAGATAAATATTTTATACATATTGATATCGGCAGTCAACTCCAAAAAATGAGATCCAAATTATGATGATAATTTTTTATTAGACTTTCTTTAAAAACTAAATATTGCTGCCTTTATTTATGGTAAAATATATAAATTGTGGAAAAAATACATAAAAAAAATCAAGAAATTATATATCAAAGAGGTAACATAGTACAACAATAATATCAAAAAAAAATTGTCATGATAAATACGCTTATTTTTTGAGTATTTTCTTATTTAATTAATAATAATAAAAAACTAATAGTTTTGAAAACGCAATTTATAATAACCATTAATTTATTTCAAAGCAAAAATGCAAATATATTTCAATTTTGACAAAAATATAGGATATTTACAATTTATAATAACCATTTATTAAAAAAAATGCAAAATTATTTCAATTTTGACAAAAATATAGGATATTCTAAAAGCTAAAGTAAAAGTAACTTACGTAAACTTAGTAATAGTCTAAATATTTTTTATTAGCACAGTTAATTTTTATTCTAAACTTAATTTTACAGTGTATCACATCCTAATACTGTTAAGTAAAAATCTTGAAGTAAATCTTTGGAAATTGTAAAGTTATGACGAGCCACTCTTGGTTGTTTTGTGCTTCAGGTAACTCATCATCATCAATGTCACTCCCGAATTTTCGCTTCTATACGAGGAACTTTTAAAAGATTTATGTTCCCATCTTATGCACTAAGGACCATAAACTTCCATTACTAAAGTCAAAGAATAAGCATAAAAATCCATATGATGCATTCCTAAAATTTGCATTCTTATATTAGAAAAACAGGTGATATTTTAATTCATTTGCTTTTATTTTTGTTTCACTATTTTTTATTATAATAATTTATTATACCCTTCTACAATAGTTAGTTGTTATTAAGTAAATAAAGAAAAAGATACGTATTTTCCAATTTTTAATTGGCCTTAGAAACAGGGTTAAGCCTCCTTTTAAATTTTAATCTTCTTACTAATTATTAATTTCTGGTTAAACACCCAGTAGTACTTTTTGACACTTCTGCGGAAGCCGTCACTATAAATATAGTATGCTATACATTTTCTTAGCCTTCTAAATTAAACTGACAGTTTTACAGCCGTTATAAAGCGACCTTAAGGTGTCGGCTCTAATTAGTGATTTGTAACTGATTACAAATTTGGATCAGCGGTGGTATGTATAACCTGTTGTTAAGCAAAAAAAACATATTTAACAACCTTGCAATGCTTATTCGGCAAAAATTCTGTGAAACAAATTGAAAAGGTGAAAGGTCTTCTCTTAACCAAGGTCTACTATTCTCAGACGAAATTTTTAAATGATAGTTTTAAGTAAGGCTTCTTATATTTTTTTATTACTAAACTAAGTATATTGTTTCCATTATATTTTGTGCTATTTAATTTATGACATGACCTTTTTCCTTTTTTTTCCTTGAAGTTTGTATTGTATTAATTTACTTATTTATTCTTTTTAAGCTTTGTAAATATGCTGATTTTAATAAACTTAATGTGGAGAAAGAAAGGAAAAGTTGAGAAAGGGCCACCTTTTAATTTTTATTTTACCGTACTTTTTTTGACCTTATGTGCAATGCTATCGTTTACAATGTAAATTTTTAGTTTAAGGATGCTTTATCTATGACTACTGCTTTTTTACTAAGGACAATAAAGCCATTTTGAAGTTTTTACATAAAAAACATAAATGTAAAATAGGGCCAACTTTTAGCTACCTCCACTTTACTTTTTCATAACAAAATGAAATTTAAAACAATGCAAGTTTAACTTTTATCCCAATATATTTTTTAAATTTTATTATTCAATATTTAAAATTATTAACCCACCCTTTTAAAATAAAACTGGATACAAAAACTGTTAAATTTAAAATTCCTTAATTTTAAAAACCTTAAAAAAGACATACTACCTAATATATTTGAATTAAAAAAAAAGTACGAAAAATATATCAATTTAATATAGTAAATAGTAGCTAGCCACATATCGTTGTTTTAAAATGACACCCAGAGTGAAAAAGAGACAAAAATATACAAGTTTTTTTTGTATTTAAAATCCAAAGTTCATGTTAGGCCAGAAAAACTGCCGATTTATATCCTATACATACCAACTGAACCTAGATTCTATATTCAGATCGTGTATCAGGTTTTAAATCTAGATCTAGATTTTGATATTGTTAAAAACAAAAAAAGTTATAGTGACGAGCCACTTCTAAAGAACACCCGGTATATGGTGTATTGGTTTAGTTTGTTCCAACCAAAACGACCATACATTTTTATGAAATGTATTTCTAAAATACCATTTTTAGTTTTAATTTTAAATTCCATAATTTTAAAATACAGACAGCACAGTGTTTTAAACTTTTTAAATTAAAAAAACCTTCTGTACGTCTACAAATTTAATATCCCTTAAAATCACAATGCAAACTGTAGCTATGTATGTATAAGCAAGAATATTTATCAGGGTTAAATAAAAAATTTTTTTTAATTTGTTAATTCAGCTTCTTTAAAAGGGTTTTTTTAAAATTTAAAAATTACTTTTATAGTTTAAATGTCGGATTGTTTAAGCGACCAAAATATAATAAGTTAGCAAATAAACGTTTCTGTCGTAATTCCCCTTCGAAAAAATACATTAGGCAACATTTGTATCGATGAGGTCTACATCTCCCCTCCCCCCATCCATATTGGAAAAACAATCGTACTGACTGATTTATAGTACTATTACCTATTAGAAATTTGAAAAAATTATTTTGTTTTTTGCGTATTAAAGCTTCAAAAATATCTTTCTAAAATATTATAGGAAAATTCAAAACCGAAAACGAGATACAACAACTTTAGTGAGCGCGGGCTCCCCAGCTGCCGCTCGCTTGGCTAACTTTAACACGTTTATCTCGAAAAATCACGTTAAAATTTTTACTCGCTCGATTTAAATAAAACTTTAATCATTTTGTTTGTTTAAGCTAATTTACAAAATTGACCACAATTTGATAAGCATCAAAAAAAAAAAAAATAGTTGATTTTTCAACCTTTTTTAACTCCGCCATTTTTTCCCATATTTTTTAGTCGATTCTTGTTAAGACGGCTTTTTTTTTTAAAAAACCCTTTTGATTTAAGCGTCGTGTTTTTATTCGCCTTTATCAAACCTTTTACAGTTTAATTTTCTATTGTTATGTGGTTTTTTTAATTTTATTTTTTTTTAAATACCTATTAATTTTATAGTCCAAAGGTTATACCCTAAACCTCTGGTGTTAATTTTAAATATACGGGTAAACTTTAAACTTGTAGGTAGGAGCCATTAGAATTATAATTTAAAATTAATTCCCACAAAGGTAACCCGCTTTAAAAAAAAAGTTAATCCTTGGGTTTTGGGAAAATAAAATTCTGAAATTTTATTATCATAACAAAAGGCAGAAAAAATTTTATTTGTAAAAACTTAATCTGGAACATAACAGTTTTTTGTTATTAACCAAAAGTAAGACAGAAACCAATAAGTATATAAGGCTCAATCCATCTAAAGTGGTACAAAAAAAAAATGGTTGCTTGATCACTTTTTTAAATATTAATAAATAAATTACGGGTTAACAAACTTGTTTTGTGACAAACTAGTTTCGAAAAAACATATAGAAACTCAAAAAAAATTAAAGATAAGCGAACTCAACTAAATTTCTTACAAAAATTTTCTCATCAGCACTTATGAAAACTTTTGTATTCGTTAGCAGATACAGCTTAACCGAAAGCTTAACAGTCGACCTAATTCGCGTTACTTACCTCTTTTAAAACCCATCTCAAGTGGCGGTTTAATATTTTAAAAGCTTCTTAACTGTTTTAAATGTTCTTTATCTTCCTTACCTGAAACGAAAATGAATTTAATTAACATTAAATATGGAAAATTATGAAAAAAACTTAAAGTAGCAGGCCGATGTCCAATATAAAGAAGAATTAAATTTAAATTGTAAAATAATATAAATTATAAAAACTAAACAGTTTTCAAAAGAGAACAAGAATTGCTATTTTAATAACCATACATATTTATAGTTTTGCGTGTCTAGTAAAAAAGAAAAAGCTTACTTAAATTTTTTAAAACATTTTGGTAGTTTTTAAACAGACAGCAGTTTTTTCATTTTAACCAATACCACAAGTAACCCATTATTTTCAAAATTTTAAGCAAAAATTATGGCATGATGATGAGATGACCAATAAGGGGGGCGTCCCGAGCGGAACATAGGAAATCCCATGTAAATTTTAAGGGGGTTAATTATTTTCCCCTGACATTTTACAGAAAAAATGTAAGCAATTTTTTGAAGAGCCAATCTGACAAAACCCCGTAAGTTTAAAAAATTTTAATAAGCGAATTTTTAATTATTCAATTAAATATAATTGCAAAATTACCAAATTTTCGGTTTAGGTAAAACCAGACACCAGCCACCAGCCAACAATTTGTTATAAGGCTTTGTCAAATCTGACGTACAGCCGAATACAACAAATGTTTTTTTTTCGTTTCATCAATCTCACAACCATTACATTTAAAATAAAAGTTACGTTAACATTATTTTTTTATCAAACCTTTTATTTAATGTAACAATTAAGTTTAACTAATAACAATTATTACTATCGATCATTAAAAAAATAATTTCATCAAACTAAATTTAATTAAACCAATGCAGTATCAAATTTTTCAATTTATTTTCCATCAAGCCTATCTGGTCAATTTCAACCATTAAAGTATTGTCAGTAAATTGAGTAGAAAGCCATCGCAATAAATAATTGTAAATGTTTAACTCAGAAGATCGAAAATAGATCCGAAGAAAGAGAAAGCTGAACTCTTAATATTTTACTGGGTGTGAAAAAATAAAATGAAATAAAATACATAACTTTTTAAAAAATAATAGAGAATTACATAAAAACATTAATTAATAAAATTTTTAAACAACCCCCCATTAACAGCTAAACAATATCCTAACCAATTCATTTCTAACGTTGCTTAGTTGATATTGGGCAATTTTATTACATTCCAACGAACTAGCGTTTTTTAGCTGGTTTAAATTCTCAAATTTTACACTTTTGATGACACTTTTTAAGTGATTCCACAGAAAAAAGTAATTTGGTGAAAGATCAGGTGACCTGGCTGGCCAAAGTATCCGATACCGTGGACCAATAATATTGCCGTTAAAAGCATTTTCCAGGTACTCTCTAACCATACGGGCATTATGGGTGCCTGAACCATCCATTTGGTACCAGATTATTTGATCTTCCCGAACAACTTCTTCCAAGCCGGGTCCAATTTGATTTTGAAATAAGTCCAAATAGGTTTCTGCTGTCAGGTTATAGTCCATAAAAAAAGGGTCCAGTGATATGGTGTCCGATAATTCCCACGAATACATTTGTTTTTTGGGGATATTGTGTCCGGGTATGAACAAAGCGATGTTCATTTACTTGGCTCCAATACCGGCAATTTGGTTCATTGTTGAGGGTGAATGTACATTTATAGGTAAAACAAATATTTCATAAAAAATTCCTATCGTTATTTGCTCTATCCATCATTTCAATACAAAATGCTATTCCTCGCTTTTCATCTCCTTCCTGCAGCTCTTGATGTTTTTCGAATTTATACGAATAATATTTGTGTTTTTTTTCAAAGTGCGCAACACCGTTGTATGATGTTTATTTACCTCTTGCCCAAGAACCCTCGTACTAACCATTTTGTTTTCCTCCACACTTAGTAGAATATTAAGATCTCTGTTCTCTCTTTCTTCGGCTCTATTTTCGATATCCTGAGTTAAACATTTATAATTATTTATTACGGTTCCTTTGGACTCGAACTTACTGACAATACGTTTAATAGTTAGAATGGACGGAATGGGCTTGGTGGGGAAATAAACAGAAAACATTTTAGATACTGCTCTAAATTATGGATACTTTTTCGTTGATTAAATAATTCATATTTTTTTTTGAAATACCGACTGTCACTGATTTATTGACACTTTTCCTCATGTCAGGGACAATATTCATTTTACTGGTGTCTGTTTGTTTTACCTTGAACCGAATCGATTTGGTACATTTTGGTCTCTTCAAAAAGTTATCTTACATTTTTTTTGTAAAAATGTAAAGGGGAGCAAATAATTGACCCCTTAAAATGTATATGGGATTTCCTATGTTTCGCTTGGCGACGCACCACCCGGTAGATGTCGGCGTCAAACACTAAAATCCGCCATTCCTTGAAAAGACTAGTCACCAGAGCTGGGTAGGAATCGCATTCAGGACGTGATCCGGATACGTTATATAATGTTAAAATGATCTGGAATCGATTCTTTACATTTTTAATTTGAGACAAATCGGTTTATAAATGCCAAATTCCGCCATTTTGAATACGCCATTTTAAATTTCCAAATTTTTACCTAAGATTATTAATTGCCAGATTTTGGTCACCCTTAAATCCTAAATCCGAGGCAAATTGGTTTATAAACGCCAAAATCCAGCATTTTGAATCTCATATTTTAAATTTTCAAAGTTTTACCTAAAATTCTTAATCAGCATCACATTAATTTTTAAAAATAAAGATAAAGAATTTTAATACATCTATCCATTAAAATTTGTAAACAAGAAAACACACCTAACATGTGATTTTTAACCAACGTTGTTTTACAGGTCCAGAGAAACAACATTTGAATGAAACATTTTTTTTTTGTAAGCAAAGAGTGGGGGTAACCAAAATCGGGCATAAATTTTACTTTCATTTGATCTTAAAAGTTTTGATTGTTTGATTTTAATGATTTTTTAATATGTAATCTTTGAAATAACCCTGAGGGACTTTTAAATGGGACATTTTAGTGTTACTATTCAGGGTGTCTTACAAATATGAATTTAAAATTTTAATACATTTTAATATTCCGCAAGCAGAGAAATTATTAAACGGTACTTGTAAATCTTCCCGTAAAATTACAATAAGATGTCCCATTTATAGGTTGCTTAAGGTTTTCTCAAAAATCACATTGAAAAACCTTGCAACTTTTGAAATACAGTTCAAAAAAATGTTCCATTTAAGGGTGGTTTCATGTTGATCTCGGAAATAACATATTTAAATTGGAAAAATATTTACAATATTTACCAAAAACTAATTTGGCTTACGACCGAGTGATGATCGCGTTGTTAAATTTAGCAATGGACTTAGCAATTGTTAAAAGTTAACAACAGTTTAGAATGTTTAACAAAATGTCAGATTTTGACAGGTTGTCTACTAAAATCATTGAATAACACTGACAATGACGTTTTGTTAAACATTCTAAACTTTTAACATTTGCTAAGTCCATTGCCAAATTTAACAACGCGATCATCACTCGGCCGTAAGAGTTACAACACTTCAAAATGAGACTAAAAAATATATATTTCGCGGCTCGGGCCCGTGCTAAGATCTTTGACGCTTGATTTATCATCTGGATTATGTAGTATAATTCGTATTGTAGTGACAATTTGTAAGTATAAAAACTAAAGATGATCCTGATTCGTGATCCGATAAATAGAAACGGATTCACTGGATTCAATTCCTTTTTTTCTTTAAAAAAGAATCGTGATTCGTATTGGAGATTCGATGGATGTTGTCATTATGCTATTTTAATTTAAAATAAGCGTATGGTACATATATTTTATTTATTTTTGCTTGCTAACATGTATAAAAATATTATGCAAAATGATAATATGGAAATATTTAAAAAATTATAAGCATGTTTCATTTATTGAGCGTTACGTGTTATTTTATTAAAACTAAATAATTAATTAAAAGATACGCCTTAAATTGAAATCTAATGCCTAGCAAGAAGATATTATTTATGAGAATTTCTCTGGATTTGCGTTCAGATGCAACCCTAAAAAAAGATGGCTGGGGCCCATAGGTTTTTTCTGTGAAGCTAAGCTTTGCTTAAACATGCAATTGATGTATATGATTAGTACAAAAAAAAACACGAACATGTCAATTTTACTAAACGAAGATGTACATTGTGCAACTCCGCTATCTTGGGGAAAATAAATGTCTTAAAATTAGGATTTTATTGACACACTTATTTACGACAATCGTAAATGCCAAATCAAATAAGACAAGTATAAAGAAGGCTTTACCAACAGACTCCTAAAAATTCGTCCGGATCAAATAATACGGTAAAGATTCGAATAAAGGGTGAAAAATGTTCGACAAAATCCCGATTTATTTCTGGTATAACAGGGGGTGGCAGATTTGGTTTTACAGCAATCTTCAAATGAAATTTAAATAAAAATACAATAACATTATTAGACAATATACACTAGAGTCCCGCTAATTTGAACCCCGCTAATTCGAAAATCAGCCTAATCCGAACAGGGCCAGGACAAAAAAAATTATACAATTTTAGAACTAGGAAAAGTAAAGAAAAACAAGTTTTTTTCAAGTAACGTCGTACGTTTACTAACAAAATCTAGTAATAATTTATTTATTTGTTAGGCACTTACAAATTATTTACTAGCACAGTTAAAAGTCAGTGATCTTCTTCTGACGCAATGCACTAAATTGGTTTTACACCATCTATTTTTAAATAATAAAGGTGTATTTAGCATCTGACCTTTAATATTTTACACATCAGACGCTAAATATGCCTCAAAAAGACAATAATTTGGCATTATGTGACAAAATTCCGCCTAATACAAATTTTCGCTAATCCGAACAGGGTTCGGTCCCAATTAGTTCGGATTAGCGGGACCCTAGTGTTTAAATAGTAGAATGCAGCTTAAAGAAGGTCGGACATACTCTTGGTGTGGTGCGTTGCCACAGGGGGAAATCTTTTAAGTTTGACAGACAACATCTTCAGAGTGTGGCGAGAGAATTTAAAGTACTGACCAACTGCACGAATGTGTGTATTTACGTAGGAATGTTTTAACCTATTTTCCCTCTTTTATAACTTCGGTCTCCTTTCACATAAAGGTATGACATTTGGTATGTTGGTTGTATTTATTTACTTAACAAACAAAATTGATTCATTTACCTAGTAGACCCCAAACCAGGCGCAATTTAGGGGACATTAAAATGAGGATTTTTGGTACTTCATATTTGGTCTAAAGGTGAGGTTTTACCTAAGAGCCAGGTATTCTGGGGAAAAAGGCATGAGGTCCACCCATCTTTTTTCATTTAATGAACTCAGAAAAATAAATAAATTCTACCAAAAACACTTATGTGTTATAAGGGTCAAGTTCCTATACAGAAATCTCGGCCTCTTAAAATATTAAGATCCAAAATTAAACCAAGTTCTGTCTCTAATTTTGTATCACTTTTTTTTTGACCTGCCAAGTTTTTTACTGATCTGTCTGTTTTATTGAAAACCACTTAACAATCAGCATACAAGGTGCCCGAAATGTAAAGTGGGGTGGACAATCTCACAGTTGTACATCTTTATAATATTTCTGCTGTTACTTGACAAACCCCACAGAATGTGGGGTTTGTCAAGGTATTTTTAAATTAATAACAGCCATTAAATTACCATTGCATTTTTTTGGAAACCTTCTTCAAATTGAGAGATTTAACAGTAACACAACAAATGTTGTAATGATCCACAACTGTAAGATTGTCCTATTTTAACACTTTACATTTTAGTCACCTTATTTGAAGATTTTTAAGTGGTAACACAAATATTTTTGGTACAGCCTATTAGCATTGCATTTAATGGCATAATTCAAGATTATTTAATATTGTTTTCCATAAGTGTATATGCCATACAATAACAAGTAAAAAAAAACATCAGCAACCCTTTTTTAATGTACTAGTTTTAAAGCTTTCCCCAGTTTGGGGTAGTCTATCTTCAAAATGAATAACTAAATTGTTCAGTAGCTGCTAACGTTTTGGTTTTAGCTTTTGGAACCTATCTCGGGTCGGCCACCTGCTGTGCTTATTGCCTATTATCTATATGGTGCACTATAACAATCACTAACTCTGCCTTTGAGAAGTTTCTCTCCTTAGTTTTTAAGTCACCATTAGTTAAATAGCTTTGAAGGTGATAATGTTCTGGTCAAGTATCCTTTTGGGCATAATAACAAAATGTTACAATACTTGCTCTTCTTCAAAGAAAAAATGTAAAAAGATATTTATATATTCTACCCCTTAGTTTAGCTATTCAAAAGCACACAACAACTGATTTTGGACGACCTTCACGATTATCGTCGGTGAGTGCACTTTTGTCTTGTCGAAAGTCGCAATAAATCAAATCAAGTGCCGTTTTTTAACACTGCTGTTATTTGAAAAAACAGTGCTGTTATTTGAAAAAACAGTGCAGTTATTTGGAAATGCAGTGCCGTTATTTGAAAAACAGTACCTTTATTTGAAAAACAGTACTTTTATTTAAAAAACAGTGCTGTTATTTGAAAATGCGGTACTGTTCCTAATAAAATGGCTGTTTTTATTAAAACTTGGAGTCATTTCCATTTTTTCGCCAAGACACAATTTGCAAGTGACTGTAAATAACACAAATTACGCTCAAATAACAAAACGTTATAGTCAAAATATGAAACTTTCTAGTGGAAACGTTAGATGGCACCTGAAAACACTAGTGATGCAAAGGCTCAAAATATAAGTAATGCCACTTGAAAAAAAATAAACGAAAATAAAAAAAGACAACAAATGTGGCAATTTCAAGAATGTGGGTAACTAAGTCTTGTAATATATTTTATCTATAACACAGCAACAGCAAGCTTAAAAAAAATAAATGTAGTTTGTTCTAAACCCCCTTATTTAGTAAGCACTTCCGCAGCGGTTATAAAAATGGTTTTGCACTAGATACACAAATACAAATATTATAGCAATGTGTCAACCGTCGTCTATAATTCATAAAGAAGTTAAAGAGAAACAGTACATTTATTTAATATTGTCAGCTTCATTACAGAAATGTTATTTATATCCGTATAACCTTAGGATAGGATAAAATAAATACACAACCAGCTAAATACCCTTTTAAATTGCAACTTTACGAGGCGGTCTAGAGGAAATTTTATATGAAGCCATAAGGTTTTATTAGATCAACTTTAATAATTCTTTAGGTCCCATTTTAAGTTAAATATAACTTTATTTTATTAGCTGATTCAGAAATGTTCTAGGCTAGAAAATAAACCAAAGTAAAAACAAATGCATAAATCTTATACCTAGTAAGGGCACCTTAGAAATAGAAAGCCAAAAATGGTTTAGGTACAAATTTAGAATCCAAAACTCTCCTCTCAAATTTTAAATCCAGATCAATTGAAGACTCGGAGGAAAAAACGATAAAACTCAATGGTTGTGCCAAAATAGGTTAATTAATAGAAAATGTTGTGTCATAATGTACAGTAAAAAAAACCTTAAGATCCACAGATCTCGCTCTTTTTAGGCAGTTTTAATCGTGGCGATCAAAAACCAACATTGCCAGTTTGTGGGCGAAAACCGAACATTTCTGGCCGCGCTTGAAATCTTAATCGATTCGTCTTCACTTTTAAAAACAAAGTGTATGGTGCAGAACGATTTTAATCATCAATCTTGTAACAAATAAACACGCTTTATTTACGTTTTTCGGTAAACGACTGCAGCCTTCGGCGATTAGGACGGTTTAAAAGTGAAATTAAGTGTAGGGAAATAAAAGTTTTTCAATCGTCCGACTGAGCAGTCTTAATCAGCGAGTAAGGGGGTTAAAAAAACTATAGTCTATGGGACCCTTAAGAGTCACGAAATCTATACACTGACGTAAAACTGCTATGGGGAAACACGATGAGGTTCCGACCGTACATGGGAATAACGCTGAGGTCTACCTCTCTTAATGTCGCGTGGGGGTTGTTAATTTTTGTACAACTGTTAATTATTTTTAATTTTAGGTAAATATTTACGAAACAATGTTAAAATGCGGGAAAAAC
This sequence comes from Listronotus oregonensis, assembly GCA_019359885.1. Classification (NCBI taxonomy): domain Eukaryota; kingdom Metazoa; phylum Arthropoda; class Insecta; order Coleoptera; family Curculionidae; genus Listronotus; species Listronotus oregonensis. Next base: position 25,333 of record JAHBCN010012415.1, read on the forward strand.
GATAAAACTACGCTGGGCGAGTCTAAGTGGACAAAATGCCAATGTTCAAGATTTACCGCTAATGTTTTATCCGGCGTGGCATGGCGTGACGACTTGTTGATTCCTGTAGAACTGTTTATTATTTTTAGTTTTGGTAAATATTTACCGAAACAGTGATTTATTTTCAGGATAAATAAATGTCAAGGCAGTTTTTATTAACTTCCCTTTATTTTACATAAAATGATTTGGACTGTCTGGGTGTCCGGCATTGGGGTAGACAAGAGAGCAAACAGACCAAAAATTTCATTTTTGAGAAAAAGTTATTCTTTATAAAAAGTTTTGCTTGTCAAAAAAAAAGATTGTCGATTGAAGAAATTAAAAATTGTATACAGGGTTTCCAAAAAGTTAAAAATTTTTTTTTTACAAAATATAGTACCCTTATTTCAACGTTTTCAACAAAATGCTAATTAAGAAAATTGTTTGAAATTGTCATATCTTTTAGGATATTGGTTTCATTAGGTTTAAATAGTAATCATTTTTCGGTTTAAATTTGCATTTTAGGGGAAAACTTTTAGGTAACCTTTTTTTGTATTCCTTTAAATATCCCTTTTTGAAAGGACTTAAAAAATAATTTTAAGTTAAACCAAACCAGACCTCATATAAATTTTTTGGATTTTTATTAATTTTTTTAAAAAACAACGGAGAAAAAAATTTTTAACCCAATGTTATGGTATCGGATTTTTTCCCGATACGTGATGAAAAATTTATGTAAGGGTTTTTTAATTCCCGTGACCAAATGGGGGGGGCCAAGCTAGTAAAAAAAATTTTGAGAAACTGGATCTGTGGAACTTGAAAAAAAAAAAAAAACCCAAAAATGGTATCAGCGACTCTAATATCCTTTAAGAAACGGCTAAAAACTACAGGTGGTCAAAAAGATACCATTCAAAAAATTTAAAAAAAAAATAAAATAAAAATCCTACAAAAACCCATTTTTTAACCAAAAAAAAGATGGGGTGATGAAAAAAGGGTTGGGGGTTTTTGTTTTGGGTAAAAAAAAGATTTTGGTGGCGGAAATTCCATAAATAAAAATTTTTCAGATGGACCACGTTTTTTGACGAAACCGGACCAACATTTGCTCTGGAATAATGCTAATCATTTCTTCAGAAAACAACCCAACGTCAGTATTTAAGAAAGTAATTTTTGGTGGGAATTTTTGTATTTTGGTTTATGGGGCCTATTTTTTTTGGGGGAAACTTTAAAGAATTTCTTATTTAAATATTTAAATACTTTTTTCTGATCATTTGGGGGAATTTTCCATTAGGGAAAATTTCCCTAAACTAATAATGTTCTCAGATCAGTCCACTTTTGACGAAAGGGCTGCAGCATCGTGATCCTTTTTTCGATCAACCCCTTTTTTAGAATACAACCCAATCATATTTTAAAAATAATGTTTTTGCCAGTTTGTATTTTGGTATAATGGGCCTATTTCGGGAAAAATTATAACAAATTTCTCATTTAAATATTTTCTTTTTTTGTCATTTGGAATTTTGCCATAAGTTTCGGGAAAAGTCTTTTCAGCAAATGGATCCCTTCCATTTTTCAGAAAAAAAGGGCCGTGATTTTAAAAAATTTAAAAAAATGGATCGGGCGAAATG
>JAHBCN010012416.1:0-26879 GCA_019359885.1 Listronotus oregonensis
TATATCGAGGCTCGGCTTCATGCTAAAATCTTTGACATCTAAATTATGTAGTATTATTAGTATTATAGTTACCATTTGTAAGTATAAAGATCCCCCGGGGATTCATGATCCGATAAATAGGAATTATTGATCATTGTATTAGATTTCTTTTTTTTTTAAAAAAAAAATCGTGATTGGGATGGGGTGATTTTTTTCCCCTTTTACGGGGGATCCGGATCTTGAATCGATTCCTTTTTTAAAGGATCTTTTTCCAGTCTGTTTGACGATATTTTGTTAGTCAGGTTTTTAATTTTTTTTTTTAAAAGGCTAGATACCTTAAAAAAAAAATGGTTTTCCCCCAAAAAATAACATAATATCAAAAAAAATTTTTTAAAAAAATTGCTAAAATTTGTTGTTGAAAAAAACCACTCATTAACGTTTTCTTTTTTTGTTCTTTGCTGAAAGGTTTTTTTTATGTTATTAAATAAGGTATAAAACCTTTTAAAAAAAAATCCAATTCCACCATATTCTTTAAAAACAAGTAATTGGTTATAAATTTTTGAATGTATTTTTAGATAATTAAACTTTTTGTCCGTTTTATTTAAATAATCTTTTTTTTTCACAAAACATGCATAAAAATAATTTCAAAGGAATTCTCGTTTATCGGTCTATCCCCTGCAGTATAATTTGAGATAGAGAAAAAAAGTTAACGTAAAATAACAGCTAAATTATATGTTTAGAAAGTTTTGACGAAATAATAAACAAAATAATATATAAAAAATTACATTTCTGACAAACAAATGTAAACGAATTTTGTAGACAATTATTCTGTATGGATAGGTTTAAAAAAATGTAAGCGTAATGTATCTCCCATTATACCAGTAAATGAAGGGACAAAGCTGTAGATAAATCTGAAATTTTTTTCCCCCTGGTGGTTGCAATTCCTGGGTTTTGGGGGGGGATGCTTTTTTGGGGGAAAAAAGTTTATCAACATTTACAGGTGGGAAAGGGTTGAAAATTCCCCCTCGAGGCCCAAAAAATGGGTTTCCCGCTAATATCTGCCAAAATATACGAGTTGGAAAATTTTTTTTAAGAAAAAAAAAGAAAATCGCCTTGTAATCTACAAACATGATGCCTATATTTTTTAGAAAAATCGATAGTTTTTGAGATAACGGGACCCAAAAGTCCCCCCCATTTCAGCTGCCGCTCTACCGTTAGAATGCCCGCTATCTTCATGGATTCACTTATAAGCGGAGCGGACGAATTGTCCCATTACTCGGACAATAATTTACATTTTTCAATTATTCAAAGTTTATCGGAATGGAAAACCCGTACCTATCATTGCATATGAGTTTGGGTCCATTCTGATTTTTCTAGAATATTAAAAAAAGCGGTGAAAGTTTTTTTTTTTTTAACGGTATTTTGAGAGTGTCTTATTCTTATCAATTTATTGATATTTTTAAAAAAAAAATGGTTTGTTATTAACATTCCTTTTTTATAATGAGACCTTAACAAGTGTTCAATGATCTAGAAAATTTTCTTTACCATCTTTATTGCGTTTTGATACAAAATTGATTTGCCCATCTGCATTTTTTGTAAAAACTACTACTACCACATCTATCAGTGTGAAATGTTATGGATTTTTTGACGTCCGTTTTTACTTGAAAAATATTGGTGTTTCAAAAAAATGGTTAAAGTTACATTCCCGTGAGATTTGCTACGTTGCTTAATTACACGCTTTTAGATTTTAGACTAGTATGTTCCCAGCTGTATCAGCAATACAAGTATTATAAATGATAAAATCAGTTTTAAGCTTCAGTGCTTGTACATCTCTCGAGTAATAAAATAATTTTTTTTAAAAATAACTTTCCCGAGTTGAAGTTATTAACTGGCTGATCGGATCGGATTTTGCTAACGGTTTGCGCATCGTGCGTGTCTACCGGTTCGTTTCAACGATTTGTGGCAAAAAAAGAACTTCCAAATTATTACAAAAGAGTGTGCAGGTTCTCACGACCAGGGAATAGGGAACAAGAATCGTCCCACACGTCCTATTGGTGCGAGTCGGGGGAACAAGCTTTATCGTCCACGCCTCATGAATAGTCCAGGGAGGAGACATCATCGCTCATCCTATTGGAAACGTAGTTATAGTCAGGAGGAGACAGCATCGCTCATCCTATTGGAAACCCTAGTTTAGGAATGAAAATTGCAACCCACGCAACATTTTTACTGTGATGCATCTTTAACCATTTCACTTTTTATATTTTTTACATTGATTTATTGATATTTTATTTCCATTATAAGTGGTAAATTTTCAATAATTAATATCAGTTTATTGTTAATCTTAACTCATAAAATTACAAATTTTATTTAATTCTTTTTAATAATAATTTATAAAAAATGACAAGTCAACAACAAAATCCCGCAGGGACAAATCCAACCTAATTATCAGCTAATAAGGTATCAAGCAGATAATATTCCTTTGTTTGATGGCAATCAAAAATTATTAATAGATTTAACAATGCTTGCGACAATTTTTATAATACACATAAAGATATTACCACTAACAGTACAGCACCTATTAACGTATGTTTTCTTACGATACTATTTTAAACAAACTCGTAGGCAGAGCGGCGGATCAAATTGCTTCTCGCATAGAATTAACAACCTGGGAACTGTTAAAAACGCGATTATTGCAACTTTTTCAGATCAGCGATCTGTAGATTGTGTAATCCAAGATATTATACTTTAAAACCGAAAAATGAAACACCACAACAATTTGGTCTACGTTTACAGGATTTACGCAGTTTATTATTTTCCAAAGTTAATATGACTAGCAAACCCGAAAGAAATTATTACAAATTTCAGAATACGGTAATTTAATTTTAAAAACTTTTATTAATGGATTAAATTACCACATGCAATTGGTAGTTGATTAAAGAAATCCAACTACTCTTGAACAAGCTATGTGTTTTGCACAAGAGGAAGAAAATTTTCTATATTATAAAAATCGTAACAATATTACATCTAAAACAACAGTAAATTTTAATAATCAAAAAAGTAAAAATATGCCCCAACAAACGCATTATGCAGTTAATGCAAAACCAACGTATTTTCCAAGTTATATACCACAATTTTCCCAAAACAATTTATGTAAAATGAACCTATAAATCCGAATTTTATGAACCAAATCAATTTTTAGGCTTTGGTCAATTTACACCCACGCCTCCGCATTTTTTAATCAGACCCAATAATCAAAATTTTATGCAAAGACCACAGTTTAATGCAAGACCTAATTTACAAATTTTAACCCAAATTTAAATCAGCGAAATACAAAATTTAGCGAGGTATATCACGTCAAAGACCGGAACCGATGGATACCTCTTCGGGAAACACACCAAAACCCGTAGTACAACCCAAACGTAATTGGATAGCAGAAGAACTATTTAATAAATCGGTTGAACCAATTAAAACAATCAGGATACAAAGAACCTTCTAATTCTAATTATCAAAATTTTAATTCAATAGCAAAAATTATTATTGGAATATCATGAATATACACTGCAAGAAAATAATTATGACACGTTGTATTATTCTTCTTACGCAGACGAATATAACCCATACGAAAATTTTTCATGTTGAAGATCAAAATTTACTAAACGAAAATCAAAATTTTCTAAGTCTCAAATTTCAAGAGAACCAAACTTAATACTTTTAAAATAATTATACACATTCAGATCTACCAGTAGTTTTTATACCCCGAAATAAATGCTAAATTTTAATAGACACTGGTATTTTTATTTTTTTTTTGTTTATTTTTGAGATACGTTATGAGACACTTTTCTAGAAGGGTAATGTACCGGGTGTCGAAATAAGAAAGGACGCCGGCTGTATCTCGGAAAATGTTTATTGCACAGCGTTGGGGAAAAATATTTTTTGTAAAAGTGGTCAAGAGAAATAGCTGGAAATTATTTTTAAGTTTCTGAAATGGCCGCTAGGGGGCGTAACTGCAATCTTGAACCTAAAAAAGTGATGTTTCTGTGAATTTTGCTATATTAACCTAACAAAAAAATTCCTTATTTTAAAAGTCGAGGATAATTTAAACCTTTTTTGTTTGACAATTTTTGTTGTATTTCTAAAAATAAAGTGGTGGGGGTATTTAAAGGTTTCCGTAAAAAAAAACCCCGTATCTTTGAAACGGCTAAGCCGATTTTAACAAACTTGGGCTAGTTAAAAAGAGCTATTCTTGGGCTAGAAATGTTAATAATATTATTTGAAGTTTTGTTAGTTTCACATGTCGCCGCTAGAGGGCTTTTTTCGAAATGCCGATAGAAATAGTTAATTTTCTTAAAAAAATTAAATGCATTGGTATGATTTTTCTTTTATAGAAAAGTAGCTAAATATTGCTTAAACAAGCTCGCAAAAACCGTATCTCGATATCTTGTTCCTTACCTAAAATTTAGGCCAAAGAAAATTTTATACGTCCATATCTCAAAAACTATAAAAGCTACAAGAAATTCTATATGACATAAATTAGGTATTTTTTAGAACAATTTGGTTATATGATTTTTTCGCCTAAATGCAATACTTGACAAGTTATAATCAATAAATCGAATTTTCAGGATTTTTTAAAAATATACCCCGGAATTCGATTTTTTGATTATAACTCGTAAATGTTTCATTTAAACAAAAAAAAATTATATACATAAATTAAAAAGGTTCTAAAAAAAAATAATTAATTTTTTATAATATGTAGCTTTATAGTTTTTAGTTTTGAATAATAAAATTTTCTTTGAAAATTTTAGGTTAAGACAAGATGTCGAGATACGGTTTTTGTGAGCTTATTTAAGCATTATTAAACTACTTTTTTATGACAAAAAAACCATACTAATGCATTTAATTTTGAGAAAATTACCCATTTTTTCGGGAATTTCTAAAAAAGCCCTCTAGCGGCATGAAAACAACAAAACTTCAAATAATAACATTTAAAAAACTCTTTTAACTAGCCCAAGTTTGTGAAAAAATTTGGGTTATCCGTTCGAAGATACAGTGTTTTTACGAAAACATTCCCCACCACTTTATTTTTTTGAGATACAGCAAAAATTGTCAAAAAAAAAGGTTTAAATTATCCTCGACTTTTTAAATCCCCGGGGATTTTTTTAGGTTTAAAGTAACAAAATTTGAAATCACTTTTTTCAAATTGCAGTTTACCTTCTAAACGTATTTTGGGGAAAATCACCCGAACTGTTTCTTTGACCCCCTACCAAAATATTTTCCCCAACGCTGGCGATGAGATTTTCTGGGAATACATCCGGGTCCTTTTTTATTTGGACCCCGAATTTTATAAAATACAATAGTTTTTGTAATAATAAAAAAATCTTAAAAGTATAATAATTTTTTTCTCCTATATTAGTAAGAACCTAATTACATACACTATACTGTAAGAAGCCAAACTGTGCGTAAGGGCAGTTACGTAAAATTTTAAAATATATATATATATATATATATATATATATATATATATATATATATATAAATATATATATATATATATATATATATATATATATATATATATATATATATATATATATATAAATATATATATATATATATATATATATATATATATATATATATATATATATATATATATATATATATATATATATATATATATATATATATATATATATATATATATATATATATATATATATATATATTACGTAACAGTTCCACAATCGCATTAGCCGCACCAAAATCTTGAAAACTTTCAATAGATTTTTTGCGTAAACTGGCTATGAAACAAATAGCATCGCCTTGACAACGCAAATGTTTGTATTATTATTTGTATTGTTACTTAAAGTTTACATAATCTTCTGCTTTTATTTATAAAAAAACTAAACATAAAGTCGTAGAAAAAGTATAGTACACAACTCGAGTGGTAAGCCCATTACACTCTCTTTCGAATTACGGTACTCGCTCACGCTCATACCGTAATTTCGAAAATCAATGAACTTTCCTCTCGGTTTTAATACTTTACCTTCGACCACTATGTCAAACAGTCAAATTACACAGGCATAGTAAATAGCTCATTACGCACGGTAAAGTAAACGCACGTAAAGTAAACGCACAGAAAATCGAAGTAGGTATTTACATGCTAAATCAATATAACAAACAGGATGCCATAGTAGGCCACGATCGCGCGTCAACAACTGCAGTCATAGGAACGGCAAACATACAAATATTTTCTAATAAAACTTAGGACATTTAAGATAGGTACTTTTGTACAATTTTAATTAATTCAATTAATTTTAATTAATAATAATGTCAAGTGACAGTGAAAATGAAAATTTAACTCCTCTCAACATACTTATAATAGCAAAAACGGCAACCAATATTATTTATGGCCAATAAGATGCATACCAAACTTTAAAAAAATATATATTTTTTAATTATCCATCAACCTGGATAACTTGAGACCACCAACTCTGCAAGATAAAACAATACCATTTGCGAAAGAAGCAAAATATCTGGGGTTGATCCTAGATAGCACTCTCAGCTGGAATTCGCATCTGGAAAAGGTCACCCGTAGGGCGAGCCTATCTTTCTGGACATGCCGCAGGATATGTGGCCAATCCTGGGGCATGCAACCAAAACAGATGTACTGGCTATACGTGACAGTCATAAGACCAATGATCACTTATGGCTCTGTGGCATGGTGGCGCAAGGGGCAGCAGCGGCTGACCCAAGCAAAACTATCTAGCTACAGAGACAGGTCTGCCTAGTGATCCTGGGACTGCCTCCTCTGCATATTTACTTGGAGAGAGAGGCAAGGTGGGCAACCTACAGACTCTATTAAGCGGTCAGTAACAAACCGCAGGCGTGTCGACTAATGCTCTCCATAGCACCAGTCTCCTCGGAATGTCTGACCTGTGACAGACTGGGAATGCCCTCAGACATAATGCCTACAGCAACCAACTACAATCCTCCTTTTGTGGGTCCCTACCTGCTCCGGGCTGACATCTGCTGGTACACCGACGGCACCAAAACCAAGGTCGGTGTTGGAGCTGGAATATATGGACAGAGGCCGAGGGCAGAGTTTTCCTTCAGCCTGGGCACTCTCGCAACCATATTTCAAGCGGAGGTATTTACTATTGAGATATGTGCTAAATCGCTGGTTGATCGGCACTGCACACGTAAGACAGTTAAAATATTCTCCGATAATCAAGCAGCTCTTAACGCTCTTGAATCAAGCCGGTGCAATTCGAAAACCGTCTGGAATTGCAAGGATGCGCTGACCAAACTGGGTCAAAACAGGAAGGTTGCATTACTGTGGAATACCTGGACACACCGGCCCGGCCTAGAGAATAATGAATCCGCAGACCTAGTTGCCAAGAGGGGGGCGGAGACAAAATTCACAGGGCCGGAACTGGTCATCGGTATATGTTATGAAATGGCCAAGCAGTTTATATCAGCTTGGACACAAAGAGAACATCTTCGTACTGGCATGGACTGCCGGGTCTCAGACACTCGAAGGCCGTTATAAGCCCACCGAACCAACAATGTACTGCCAAACTACTGGAGCAATCAAGGGTACACCTTAAAACTCTAGTGGGACTGTACACGGGACACTGCTGATTGAAATACCATATGCACAAGATCGGCCTAGCAGAAGACGCCGAGTGCCGCATGTGCATGGAGGGGGATGAATTGGCAGAACACATACTGTGATCGTGCCCAGCAATGGCACGACTAAGATTCGCAATCCTCGGAAATGACACTTGTTGCCGAGGGAGGTGAAAGATCTCTCTCCAAACAGGATCATCAGATTTATTAGAAGTCTTGACCTGGTGGGAGAAATATAAAAGGCTGTAAGCCACAATAGATCGGTCGGTCGCGGTGGAAGGGTGTTATACCAACTCACTTTAAACCTACCTACCTACCTACCTAATTATCCATCGAAACTTTTAATAAATTTCTATGTATAAATTACATTAAGACGGTAAGTCTCTGTAGGTGGTCGTAAGTAAAGTATAGTACGTAATGTGTGGTAAAGCAATTACGCACTCATTGAATTACGCACTAGCCGCTTCTTGCGCAATTTTTCCATTCGTGCGTAATATGCCACTTTCAACTCTTATTACGTAATATACTAATATTTTACCTTTTGCTACTAATTATGAAATGAATATTCTTATTATCTGCAAACAAAATAAAAAAGTTATGTCAAGTGGTTTCTGAGATATTCGATTTAGAAAATCGCCCATTTTGCTACACTCTTACTTACTCATTGCCTCATCAAACTGATGGGGGGATTCCCGGGCGAGTAAAAACTTAAAATTTGGTTTAAAAGTAGGTTTTGGGACAAAAATAAAGAATTTATACTAAAAACTGCACCTTTTACTGGAAACGCCCTAAAAGGGAAGCCGTAAAATCGTATATTTGGGAAATCTTTTTAAAGTTCCAAATCTGGTTAAACCTGAGTTTTTAAGGTCTTTATTGTGTTAGAATTTAAAACAATGGCAGGATTTTGTTCAATTGATTAAAGTAAAAAAATAGATTATACTAACTACTACTAACTAACCAGATTACTTATGTGAAATAAAGGCCAAGTTCCTATTCAAAAATATCGGCCTCTAAAAATACTGAGATCTAACATTAGACCAAGTTTTTTTTGTCTTAAAAAGTTTTTAACTGATTCGTCTGTAATGATAAAAAAAACTATCGGCCGAGTGATGATCGCGTTGTTAAATTTAGCAATGGACTTAGCAATTGTTAAAAGTTAACAACGGTTTAGAATGTTTAACAAAACGTCATTGTCAGTGATATTCAATGATTTTAGAAGGCAACCTGTCAAAATCTGACAATTTTGTTAAATATTCTAAACCGTTGTTAACTTTTAACAATTGTTAAGTCCATTGCTAAATGTAACAACGCGATCACCACTCAGCCGTATGTGTATCAATAAAAAACAAAACATTTAATAATTCCAACGGCTCAGTAAAAAAATTGCCAAACCAAAAAAGAACCTGCAGGGGAATCCTGTAAAATAATAGAAATAAAAATAGAAAGAAAAGACAATAGAAAAAAAAACTTTTTTCTTTCGTGAGTTGGTACCATGTAAACAATTTTCTATAAGGATTCGGAAAAACTTGACCAATATTTGATGCTCTTCGTTTATTCAAACTAGAAATGTTTAACAGTAGTAGAAGCCTGACAAAAAAAAAGACCAAAATAGAGGAAAATTTGTGTTAAAATGTATGTTGTAAACAAAAACTTTTTGAAGTTATAATTGTGTCACTCTTTTAGTGATTATTATTTATAATTTTGTTATATTAATTGCAAATGGATCTCATATTTAAGTTTTTTTTTTGACGAAGGGGAAAAAATGGAATAGCAATATGAAATCCAAGTTCAAAAACGATTACTAAGAATTAATCTTGACCCATTAAGTTTACCTAACAAGGAATTTATTAAACTATTTACGCTTAACAAAGGATTCCTGAATCTTTTAATCCAATTAGCACAGCATTTGTCTGAGGAAAAGCATAGTACAGAAGGGAAAACAATTTTTTATTTTTAACTTTAAACCTTTTACAACTAAACAGGTGCCGTACACAAAACTGCATAAAAGAAATTACAATATGCTAGTAAAAAACCCATATACAAATATTAGAATAACAGAAAAGGAGCGAATGTCAGAAAGACTTAAAAAGTCTGCCTACAGGGCTTTGTATTCTAGATCGGCAACTGCGAAAACTGTTAAAAGACGTTATAGTGCCAAATAGAAATGAAAAGAAAAATTGTTGAGAAATTTCCTTTTTATCAGTTACATAGTTCCGTTGCTAGTCTAATTTTTGATCTCAGTACTTTGAGAAGCCGATATTTTTAAATCGAAAGTGAATCCATATTTTTTTGGTATGACTAAAAATTCTTTGTATTTAAAATTATTCACGACAAAAAAATAATGGCAAAAGTTAGATTTCTCTATAGAAGCATGACAAAGTTTATCAATTAAAATAAACCAATAAAACCAATAAAAGGATTTGATTCCATTTATTGAACTTAGAGAAAAAAAAATAAACATCCTATTAAAAGACTTATACAGGGTGTCCCAACTCTAGTGATACACCAAATATCTCTACGCCTGTGTATGACACAAAAAAAACCTAAAATAAATAGTATATTTCATTACCAGTAAGGAAATGACGATTTTTCCGTGCGCGCGTGACAAAAATCATGCAAGAACGGAAAAATCCATTTTTGGACGTGTAATGAACGATATTTTTTATTATACTTAGGTACCCGAAAACAACATAAACAAAAAACATTGCAAAAAATGATTTAAGAAAATTCCGATTATTTATTTTTATTTTTAAAACAGTAAAACAAATTAACAAAAAAAAAATGACAAGCTAATTAAATCTAAGAAAATGAATTTTGGACGGAACCGTTATGATTAATGGTTATATTTATTGTACAATTCGTATTATTGTTGAAGCTCAATCCCTTTTGTATTTCTTTTTGTTAAACTAAAGATGTTAAGGCGGAGTGTTCGTGTATGTTTGGGTTCTCTTGATTGACTGTTACAGATTTTGTAGTTTTCAAGTTACAAGGCCTAAACAACCTTTGGGATACTTCAATTTTTCTTTGTATGGACGCCTCTATATATCCTTCTGCTACATTGGAAGAAAGCCATCCTCCATGTCTTTTCAAAGTAAGCAAATCACCGCCGCTTTCTACCAAAATGGTAGCCGAAGAACGCCTTAGCCCATGTCCGGTATATTTTTCGTGATTTTTTTAGTTTTAAGTATTTTGCAACAAGTTTTGGAATACCACTGATAGTATGGCACCCAACATGTTGAGCGTAACATCTTTGGTTTCGGTATGCAACAAATAATCTTCTACTCTCCATATTTTTAGGGCGGAGATCTGCGTATTTACGGTAAAGTGTACAGGGATTAAATTTGCAATTTTCATTGGTAATGGTAAAACTTCTTGACCTGTAAGTTTTTCGATCTCGTAAGAACACGACAAGGAAACGCCCATTATCTTTCACATCGTCCAAACTAAAACCTATTAAATCATCTCTGCGGCATGCGCCGAAGATGCCAAACACTAAAATTACTTTTGCTAGTAGATATTGTCCATCTGAAGCTTTACATAAAAATTTGGTTACTTGTTCTGACGCAAGAACCTTGGATTTCTTTGGTACATATCCTTCAGCTTGTCGTTTTAAAAAAGCGATAGTTTTTGGATATTGGTTGTGAGTATTTTCTTTTATTGCCAAACAACTCTTTAACATGGAGAATCGATTCCATAAGGTGGTTGACTTTATAGATTTGGCTTTTTCAGAAAAATAAACTAAGAGAATATTGTCACTCACAATTTTGATTCTTTTCTGAGTCCGCCATTCGGTAAAAATGTTATATTTATGTTCATATCTCAACCTGGATTTTACTGGTAATAAATCTGCACTCACTTCTGCCGCTTGTTGAAAATGGCATAAATTTCACTGACAGAAAATAAAGTATGTCATTAATAAATAAATCGTTATTATGAACAGTTTCCATGGATGGATTTTTGTATAAGCGCACGGAAAGAGAAATCGGGAAAAAATCCGTGCGCTGTTCTGAAAATGTCATATTTACTGTATTTTATACACAGTTGAAAATGTAGTATTTTCAGGTAAGTATAATAAAAAATGTGTTTGGTGACACCTATTTTATTACCAGTATTGGTACATGTACAGGGAGTCTTAAAAACAAAGTTTTCTATGTAAGGTTTGTTTTTTTTAATGGAACGCCCTGTATATTTTGCCAAATTTAAACTTTACATTAAATTCTACATCAAAAATGTCAAATACACTATACGTCAATTATTGCTGGTTTTTTTAAATAATTAAGTAACTAATAAAGTTAATTGGTTACTCTGACCCTAAAAGAATTATGTTAAAATAATTATGACAGAAAATAGTACTCAAAAACGGTCAGTAGTTTAAACATTTACTATAGGATGTTACGTAAATTGTTTTTATTCTTTAATCGTTTTTAATTATTACATGAGTAAACCAGATAATAATACAATTATGGGTCGGTACCTTAAAAACCAGCAAAAATTGCGTATAGTCTTATATACATTTTTTTTTAAGTAGAATTCAATAAAGAGTCGAAATTTGGCAAAATAAACAGGGCGTTTTATTATAAAAATGTACTTAACAATTAAAATTGTGTTTATGGGACACCCTGTATATTTACTAATACTGTTAATAAAATTAGCTTTATGTTTATCGCACTGCGTTGGGGAGAAATATTTTTTAGTAAAAGTGGACAAGAGAAATAGCTGGAAATTATTTTCGAGTTTCTGAAATGGCCGCTAGGGGGCGTAACTGCAATCTTGAATTTAAAAAGTGTTGTTTCTGTGATTTTTTCTATATTAACCTAACAAAAAAATACCTGATCTTTAAAGTCGAGCATAATTTGAACCTTTTTTGTTTGACAATTTTTGCTGTATCTCTAAAAATAAAGTGGTGGGGGATATTCAAAGGTTTCCGTAAAACACACGCTGTATCTTCAAAATGGCTAAGCCGATTTTAACAAGCTTAGGCTTGTTGACAAGAGCTATTCTTGGGCCATAAATCTTAAATTATTTGAAGTTTTGTTAGTTTTACATGTCGCCGCTAGAGGGCTTTTTCCGACATTACGACAGAAATGGTTAATTTTTTCAAAAAAATTGAATGCATTGGTATAATTTTTTCCTTATAAAATAGTAGTTAAATAATGTCTAAACAAGCTCGCGAAAACCGCATCTCGATATCTTGTTCCTTACCTAAAATTTAGACCAAAGAAAATTTTATATGTCAATATCTCAAAACTATAAAGCTCAAAATTTATATACATAAATTATGTATTTATAAACCTTTAATTAGGTTATATAATCTTTTAAATGAATACTTACGAGTTATGTCAATAAATCGAGTTTAGATTTTTGTATACCCTGAATTGATTTTTAATTAAAACTCGTAAAGTATTTTTGAGAAAAGATTATATAACTAATTAAAGGTTCGTAAAAATACATAATAAATGTGCTATAAAATTTCTGTGGTATAGTTCTATAAAATGAGATAAAATTTTCTTTCTTTCATGAAAAAATCATACCCATGCATTTAATTTTTTTGAGAAAATAAACCATTTCTGCCAGAATGTCGAAAAAAGCCCTCTAGCGGCGACATGTGAAACTACCAAAACTTCAAATATTATAACATTCATAGCCCAAGAAAAGCTCTTGTAAAGTAGCCTAAGTTTATTAAAATCGGCTTAGCCGTTTCAAAGATACAGGGTGTTTTTTACAGAAACCTTTAAATACCCCCCACCACTTTATTTTTAGGGATACAGCAAAAATTGTCGAACAAAAAAGCTTCAAATTATCCTCGACTTTAAAAATCAGGTATTTTTTTCTTAGGTTAATATAGCAAAATTCACAGAAACATCACTTTTTTAGATTCAAGATTGCAGTTACGCCCACTAGCGGCCATTTCAGAAACTTGAATATAATTTCAGCTATTTTTCTTGACCACTTTTACTAAAAATATTTTTCCCCAACGCTGTGCGATTTTAAGACATTTTTGGCAGTCAAAAGTAGAGATATATAGTATATAAATGGAGTTGGGACACCCTGTATAAAACAAGCGCCAATTTCAAATCCAAAAATCTCGGTCTAATTTAAGATCTTAGAACATTAAGAAGCCGTGATTTTTTTATTTTTATAAGTATTTGGTGGAATTAAAAATTACAAAAAAATATTGGCATAATTTTAATCAGTTTAAATGACGGAAGACGCGTTTATTTGATTCTTTTAGAAACAAAATATTTCTCTAATTTCACAAATAATTATCTTTCTAGCCACTGTAATTGCGGAGAAACTTAAAACTATTATTAAAAGCAAAATATTTAAACGAGCTCAGATAACACGGCAGAGAAGCTTTCACAGTCTTTGTTAACGGAGAATTTACAGTTTTCGGGGTTGGATCGCGCTAAAATGGAATTACTTTGCTCGCGTTGGACGGGGCACCTTAAAGGAGATTAGACTTTACATTATTAGCATGGACATATTATAGTACATACACGGGAGATTTGAATATTGTCCAGATCAGCGAACCGGTTTGTCCGGGTTGTTGTGTGTAAAGAAACCAGCGAGAGAAATAATCGCATAGGTCTGATATATGCTTCAGGTTATTAGGATATTTTCAAAAATAAAACTATAAAAATAAATATAACCAGCATACATACATAGAACCAGCTTTATTATCTTCACAATTTGTTTCCATTGATAAAAATTATAAAAAAGCACTTTTTTGTATAATTAAAAAAAAATCCATTTAATAACAGTAAATTTTATTTTTCCAACAAACTTTTCATTTTTTTCTTGAAAGCGTTAGACAATGTTATGGTTTTACGACATCAAGATCTTAGACTTCCATTGTCTTTATTTGTTAATTGATACACAACGTTTCGGTTATTATGTATCTCCAACTATTTTCAATTGAACTAAAAATTACTCTTTAAGATATTCGAAATATCGATACTAGGTTTGCCTAATACACTTTGGTTGTTTACAATTATTACAGCTACTTTAAATTTTTCTTCTTTCAGTGGGTTTCTTTATAAATAGTTTTTGCTTCCGACCATTGTAAGGTCGTATGTAAGTTTGGCTAAGATATGTTGACAATACTTTTATTTTATGGACAGATAATGACAAAGAACTTACATCTAAATTGCCTTTGACCTTGTATCAAATTTACAATGAAAAAGGAGCATTAGTTTTGGTTGGTCAAACGAAATAATGGACGTATACAAACCTCGGTATACAGAAAACCACCACACTGAACAATATTTACACCAGAATTCTAATCACTCTAACGAAACGAAACATATGTACTCTATATATCTATATAACAGTGCACTGACCTTATATAACAGCAAGAAATCCCTGCAAGACGAAAAAAAGTAATATAACTAGGGATCTTAAGCAGAACGGATACAGTGAGAGATTGGTTAAGAAAACAATCGAAAAATATCAAAATAAGACAAAAAACTCTAACTTAAACCAGACTCCACATGACCAAATATTTATGACAATTTCATATATTAAAGAAACTTTGAAAAAGATTTACAAAATCGCGAATAAGTATAATATTAAAACGGCATTTTAATTCCAAACCACTCTAAGAAGAATTTTTACTTAGAAGAGGCCGGACAACAATGTTTCAAATATTGACTGCATCTACCAAATTCCCTATGAATGTGGTGAGCTATACATCGAGAAAAGGAAAAGACTAGTCGAAGTTAGAGTTAAAGAACACAAAGAACATACGGAACGAGGTGAAACGTCGAAGTCAGGAATTGCTGAACACGCTTGGTCAAAACAACATCGTATACAAAGGTCGGAAGCAAAAATTATTCATAAAAAAACCACTGAAAAAAAGAATTTGAACAAGCTGTAATCATTGTAACCAACAAAATGTATTAAGCAAGCCTGGTATCGATATACCAAATATCTGGCAGCCGTTGCTGAACCGTAAAAAATCGGTGAACAACGGATAGTACATAAGTCGTAGTTTTTAAGAAAAGTTCTTAGTTATCACTTGAAAACGATAAATACAAAGGAAGTGCAAGATTTTAGTTTTATTGAAACTTTATATTATTATTATAAAAATTTGTAAATCCAATTGTTTTTTTAAATTTTGTGACAGTCCACGAAGGTTTTAAGTATTTTGGTGTACAGCAGGTTCTAGACGACACACTAGGGATAAAGAAACTAATAAAGTGGAAAGTTCGGGGCTCCTCCGGATGAACTGCAAATTATTGCGTGAGAATAGCACCTAATGTTGTTGATTTGAAGCTGCTGGAGAAGGAATTATATTGGCTAATTTCTCGGAACAGAAGCCGTAAAAATAGAGGGACATATTCTCGATTGATCTTCAGTTGGCAAGAAAAGGTAGCTTTTTTGTAGGATTAAAATCATTACCGTGGAAGACGACTATTTTTTGGGTGGATGGACTTTTTGGATTCCCCAGTTATTCAAAGACGATCTAGTTTGGGATACATACAGAGTATACAGATAAGTTGGAGAGAAATACTTTCTGGCAAAAGAAAAAAATCCTAGCCTTTTGAAGCACCTATAGCTTTGAATATTTATTAATTTTTATCGAAGGTAACGTTACATTACCTTTGTTTTGCAAACTTTTTTGCGACAGCAAACATGATTTTTCCTTAGAAGTATTAAAATGAAATTTTAAAATACCTTAATCCAATTACAATTAAAAGTCCTGCAAAGGATATCTTTGCATTACCCAAAGCTTGTTTTGATCATCAAACTTAGATACTGGCTTGCGAAACTCATTATTAGAGTAAAAGTCCCATAAAAGAAAATTAGTCCCATAGAAAATTAATAATAATCTAAATTTACGAAATTAATGTACAAGGTTATAAAAAAATAAGCTCATATTTTTAATGTAATAAATTTAATGCTTATGATAGGCATTTAGGACAACGTGTCAACTGTAATTTAGTTAATAAGTTATGCAGCTTAAGTGACAGTGTGCTCGGAAAGTATGGTTTATTTATTAAACTTTAGGCCTAATTTTTTGATAAACAACATGTAATGTTGTTTATCAAGAAGAGTAAGTTTTAAATTGGTTTTTAACGCATTAATTAACTTTTAAACTTTTCCATAGTCTGTTTTCCAAGAAATGTTAGATTTATTCTTGACCCAAGTCTTCCTGTAAAAAAATCTTTTTTACTGTATTAATGACATACCTGGCAGAGGTGGTCATATACGTTAAAAATCAGTCAAATTTCGATACCTGTCCCACCTGAGAAGCGACAGCCACGCTGAGCTTAGTAAGTCTCCATTCCTTGTATGGAATATATAGAGGACTCACTGTCTAAAAATCCAGATCTGGTCAAATACATACAGGTGGCCGGCCACTGGCATTTAGGCTATGATAATTTATTTTTAATATAAATAGGTGTTAACTTCTTTGTCACTTAGTATATTGACATTTCAAAAACTTAAAAAATGTAGTTTTATATTCTTTTGTTTAAAAAATAATATAAGGTATCCTCCTGAATTTAGGGGATAAATTCTGGACCACCATAAGTAAATTTTTGTTACCAAGAATTATACTAAGCAATACCCCACTAATAATGCAAGAAGCTTGCTTTCCAATTAGCTTCAACGATTTTCTTATTTTAATTATCTGGCTCCTCGCTTGTAACTCTAATGAAAATATACCGTTTATTCCAGAATACAGGCTCCTAATTCTTAAATGCGATAAAGTAGAACGCTTGATACGAATTAAGTATTCCATTGGGAAGAAGAAGATCGAGGTTATCAAATTTATTAGCTACCAAAGCCAACAAAATTTTATTCGAAATAAACCGCTTTAAGAAATTTAACAAGTAAATAAGGACTTTTGGTACAATCGAAAAAGGATCTAAAAAGGATCAGAAGTATTTAAATAATGACGCCTACTAACGCCCATTTAAATAATGATTCTTAGTGCGTTTTCACATGGGAAGGAAAAAGATCGCAGACAGATAGAGGGACACAGAAGGAAAACAGATGGATAAGCGTTAAAAAGAAAAATAGCTTTGTTTAATGGCATACTGACTTTTAAGCCTAACTATCTTATGGATAATGTATTTTAGTGTATTTAAGTTTTTTTTTTATTTTTAACATTTTATTATATGGTAAAGAAAATCTTGACCATTATTGTGTGCGATTTAACTATAATCTAATGTTAACCTTAGAACTACAAACCTGGGTGAATATCTACCCCAGGCAAATTTTAAATTACTATCCTAAATAAGTCAGTGACATTATCGACTGAAAACAATTTAGTTTAAGACTTTTTTTATATCTGTTAAATTTTTCTTTTTTCATATTTTTCATGGGAAAAACAGAAATAGGTTTTAATAGTTTATTTTAATTTCTGGGAATATTAAATTAAAGAGAAAAATTATTTGGCTTTTTTCCAGAATAAAGATATTTATATATTATTTTTTTAAAATTATACTTTTTTTATAGATTATTATGGAGAGCTAGTCTGCTCTCGCAATAATAGTAACAAAAAACATGAAAAGACATAAAAAGGTTTAATTCTTTTATAAAATTGATTTGTTTTTAAGTACTATAATAAAATAATTATTTTTATGAAATTATATAAAAATAGAAAATAAACTTACTTAAAAACATTGGCAACCCGTTATAAGATATATATGTTATTTCAAACTTATTGGTTATCGACGGACGAGTGTAGCACATAAATTATTTTATTATATTACTTAAAACAGATAAGAAACTAAAAATTGTGTTTTACTAACTGACATTGACTTCTGACATGACTTTTTTTAAAAAATAGTTACTGGTGAAGGTACACGTGTGGTTACCTTTAATATTAAAAAATATATATATATAAAAAAGTAAATAAAACTTTTAGCCATATAGATAGGTTTTTATAGTTAATTTTGATTTCTGGGAATATCAAATTAAAAGAAAAATTTTTGGCTTTTCTCCAGAATAAAGATATTTACATATTATTTTTTTTAAATTATACTTTTTTATAGATTATTATGGAGAGCTAGTCTGCTCTCGCAATAATAGTAACAAAAAACACGATAAGACTTAAAAAGGTTTGATTCTTTATAAAATTGATTTGTTTTTAAGTACTATAATAAAATAATTATTTTAATGAAATTATATAAAAATAGAAAATAAACTTACTTGAAAACATTGGCAACCCGTTATAAGATATATATGTTATTTCAAACTTATTGGTTATCGACGGACGAGTAAAGCACATAAACAGAAATAGTTTCCTGAGAACCAATATTTTATGGATATTTATTTGATTTTTTCATTAATTTGATTGATTCTCGATTTGTTTAAATTTTGAAAGTCCCAAATAAATAGAGTTTTTTAGCAAAACATCATAATGGTATATTTGTTCTTAAAGCCTTATGTGTCCTCTTTGAAATTCCGTTAAAAATTTAAAAATTGGTTTTTAGAAAAATGGTTGTAATTTTTGTTTGTTAAATGACGGTTTGACTGTTTTTCACTATTTATAGCTATTTAAATCAATTTTTAAACAACTAAATCTTGATAAACTTAATTTTGCTCTTCACACTTCCATTAGGCATAAAATTACGAGAAAATTGGAGTAATCATAAATCAGATTACTGCTTTCAGAACGATTTTAAGAGCAAAAATTACGTGGGGTAAATATTTACCCCGGTTTGTAGTTTACACGTAAAAAATGGGTTTGTAGCTTTAGGGTTAATGTTTAAAGTATGATAAAGTAATTAATTTGATATAATTTTTTATTTATTTTAACCTTCTGTAACACAATTAAAAGGCAAAAATATGGTATTTATTTTTTGTATCCCATTAGTTTACTCTTTTAATATTTAAAATTTAAAAACGCATTAAAATTTATTCCACAGACGTACTTTTTGTACCGAGTAAATTAAGAAAATTTTAATTCGTTTGGCAGGTAGTTGTGCAACTAAATTCATATATAGTAGTTTTTATTTTCTTTTTTTTAATACTTTTCATAAAATTATTTCTAATGTCATAAAAAGTAATGTGTAATGGGGATGTAAACGACTGACTGTTTTGCACTTTTTTTCAAGAAAATTGTAAGACGACTTACTTTTGTGCCCTTTCAGAGAAATTGTGAGGTTATTATTAAAATAGGAAAGGGAACGACTAACTGACCAGAACAAACCAGAACAATTAAATATTTAAATACATTGATCTGTTAATATAGTTAAATAAATTATTATGTTAAATTTTAAATAAATAATTTTAAAAAATCTGAAAAATTAAAAATATTAACATTTTAAAATTATAAATAAAAAATGTTATATGTTCAATATTTCAATATATTCCTCTGTTGATGTTGGTAAATAAATTATTTTATTAATTAAAAAATGTATTAATTGACATTTTTTCATTTAATTTTCAAATAATTTATACTGAAAAAAATTCGGTAAGTATAAAAAAACTAATATTTTAAAAAATATATAATATATTTTTTAAATATTTCGGCTCTCATCGCCAAGAAGGATCTATCAGACGTTATTGATAATCGAACAAAGAATATTTTTACAAAGTAACTAGAAAATCGAAGGAAGGAGGCTTTTTCAGAAGTATAGCCAAATCTTTCACTCAGTCAAAAGGCAGTTTTATAAAAATGTGGCATAATTTTTAATTATAAATTTTGTGTAAATAGATAAAACGTGTATCGTAGATAATTATAGAAACACATAAATTATTAACGTGTACCTATTATTATTATTAAAACTGTTCAATAATGCATTGTTTGGACATGTATCGACATCTAATTAATTGAAAATTGCAAAATCTAAAATGTATTAATGTAAACAATTTTTTGGAGCAAAATTAAATTTCTACTTTTAAGTGTCGGTTATTTTATATTTTCGCAGATAATTTTTTTCATTCGAAACAAAAATGTTTTAAAATTTTAAACTAAGTCAATATTTAATTTATGTTAAATACGTATAAATAAAACCGCAATTCGCAATTATAAAGTGCACGTCATAAAATGATATATTGTGACCAACAATTGGACATTAAATTTTGTTGGCAAATAATATTTAACATTTTAAAATAAATAATAGGGTTGGTTAAGTTATTTCATAATATCAAAAAGTAGTAAACAAATAAAATGTAAACCTTTTAATAAACTATATTTTTTATCCTTAAATACACATCTTTCAACAACAATCGATAAAATACCGTTAGGTCATCGTTATCGTTAACTTATTATCGTAATCCGAAATTGTCGTAACGACATAAGGGCCGCGTGACGCGGAGATGGAAGCTACACGAACGCGTGAGCTACACTGACAAATTATAGCTCCTGTGGGAAGAGTTCGGGCGCAGGCACAGCGTTGTCGGATGTATCGGGATTTAGAAAAGTTAAGTTGTTAAGCTTTTCTAAAAAGTGGGTCTTGCAAATATTCAACCATAGATTTGAAGCATATAAGTATTTTTTTGGGCAGGCCATATGTCGATTTTGTGATTTACTTTCCTTTAAGATAAAGTGATTAAATAGAGTTCATATTAATGGTAAATCAATTATTCCAGTAGTTTAAGGAGGGGCTAAGGTAAATTCGTTCAAAAAGGCACATTTTTGCAAAATTTTTTGGACGACACAGTTAAAATTTGTATATTAAGACTAGTGCTACATTAAAGTATAACATTCGAAGAATATTAGGTAAAATTTTCATAAAGAAATATTAAAAAATTCGCAATGGCAGCAATTATTTGGAAGCGCCTCGGAAAACAATAGAATTGCGGTGCCTCATTTAACTAGGTGCTGTATCATTTAACTAGGTTCATTTGAAGTAAAAAACCAAAGTTTTTTTGATTAATAATCTTTTTGCCCAGGTAACACTGGAAGGGTTTTTCGAAACTTTTATTTTTCACTTTTTGGAAACACTTTGAAGTGAAAAACGTGATTTTTGCGAAAAAATCGGCTGATTTGTTATTGTAAAATAAAAATTATTAAAAAATAGAAAAAAAATCTCTTTAGCGTTATCTCGTAAATTGGGTACAGAAATAGTGTTTTGAACACTTAAAAATGTGGGACGTAAAAGCGTATAGGCGAGTTTTAAAGGATTACCGCTTACAACTGTATCTCCGTTAGTTTTGCTTTTACCTCTCTCAAATTATTACACAATATTCTTAAATGGTTTTTAAATTAAATAAAAAGAAAAAAATAAAAACCTTACCCCCCTTAAAAGATATGTCGGTTCACTTATTTTATTAAAAAAAATATTAGGACTACTAGAGCCAATACTGAAGAAAACAAAACAATTCCCTATGACAACGTTTTGTAGAATTATGTACAAAATATTACCCGTCTACTTGATATCTAAAAACTTTACTAAGTTAATTTTTACGTATTATTTCTGCTATTAAAATAAAACTGTATAAGCTGTATTATTTAAATTGTACTAGTAAAAACAAATTCGTATACTGTCTGTACTTGTATAGGCATACATTTGTATAGGTCTCAGGTATCAAGCCTACAGAACACAATAGGCTCAGCCTCTCAGCGCTCCGAACACCTGCCTCTTTTAACTGCTGTATCTTTATAAGGGCTTCGAATTTTAAAAAAATCACTTTATTATCATATTTTAAACATACAAGAAAACAATTAATGCACAAAAAATCGATTTTTTGAACCAAAGAACCCTCTTAATGTCTTTAAGCTATTTTGTCTACATTTTCCATAAACTGGTAACATGAAGTGGTAACATAAACTGCTAACTTTTCTTTGTTTGTACCCTGGACTATTTTTGTAATATCCTAAAACTATTGCGGAAAAAACTTTTTTTTAAAATGATAGGGAAATTATTTTGATTTAATAATTTCACACTGTAGATTAAACTACTAATTATCTCGCTCAGTAAATCCCAAAAAATTACCACAAAAACTGCATTCTAAAGGTTCAACGGCCTCATAAACTTCCATTAATAACTGTAAAAAACTTCTCAAAGGGAATTATTTTGTTTACTTTATTGAGTCCTTTTGATTCTAAAACAAAACCCAATATTTTTTTGGTAATACCCTTTTATTATTTTATCTTTGATACATGAATACATAAATAAATTAGACATTAAAGACAAAAAATATAAAAAAGGACCGAGGCTTAAAAAATATTAATTTAGCTTAATTACTTTGAAAACTTTTTAATGTAGCGCAGTGACGGGTAATTTTGTTTTTTTATGACGGTTATTATTCTTAATTTTAGATCATAACTCTTAAGAAGCCTAATGAAAAGGGGGTTATATATTTAGGATGGTCTTAAATTAAAGGACAATATTTTAAAAGAGTCTTCTTTAT
Organism: Listronotus oregonensis; assembly: GCA_019359885.1. Classification (NCBI taxonomy): domain Eukaryota; kingdom Metazoa; phylum Arthropoda; class Insecta; order Coleoptera; family Curculionidae; genus Listronotus; species Listronotus oregonensis. Next base: position 22,921 of record JAHBCN010012416.1, read on the forward strand.
GAAAAAGTTTCATTTAAATTTTATTTTTTTAGTATTTGAACCGCTTATAGGGTTAAAAGAATATCAAACACAGACTTTGTAGTAGTTTGCTATTGATTTTATTAAGAAATTTGAATTATAACTGGATTAATCAGAAATATTTTAATTTTTTTCTTTAGGATAGCTTATAAATGCTTGTACAAAGTGTAAGTATTATGTCTCGGGGTTGCCGGGTTTATAGATGTTTAATCCATTTTTTTTATCCTTGGACATTCCACAAAGGCTAAGGCCTAAGTACTAACGTACCGTGGGTGTCTTAAGTGTGGTAAAAGGGAGTTTGTTCACACGGGACTTAAATATTTGGAGACTGGGAGGAGAAGGAAAAACTTCTGCGGGTAGCAGGTTCCACTGCCTGGACACTCTAGGGATGAAGGAGCGAAGAAAGCGAAAAGTTCGTAGCTTGTCTAGTTGAACTGCAAAAGGATGCATAAAAGTTGCACTACGTGTTCCTTCGTTAAAAGCTGCAGAGGAGAAATTAAACTGGTTAACTTCTCTGAGCAAAAGCCGTACAGCTCGTCCTTGGGTAATTTAATCGATGCAGCAACAAGTGTATATCAAACCATGGAGGATTACGACAAATTTTTATTAAGTGCCTATCATAAGTTAATAAATTATGTGTAATGAAAATAATTATATAAAATTATCATAATGTTGACATTTATATGTTATTTTCTATAATTTTGACTATAACTACACATTGCATATATGTATTTTGGGATAATTTAGTTAAAATTTATAATTTGTTTTTTTAAGATTAACCATTATTAAATTAATTAAACAAATAAAAATTACCCAAATTTATAAACTAAACTTACATATTTAAAAACACTATCCATATATACAAGTTACCCAAATAAATCTTCTTGACACCGCACTTTCAAAATTCAATGGTTTAGTATTATTTTAACTAATAAATAAAAGTTTTAAAGATAAATCACAGCAGATATCAAAATTTGTTTTGAAAACATAAAACAAATGGTAATAAATGAAGCCATTATTAAAATTTATGATTAAACTTTTGATATCAAAAAACTCCGCTTTATTTTATATCAGCAATGGCGTTTTTAAAATCGAAAAAAATGGCCCTTTGCAGTTAACCAGGTTGCTATTGAGTCAATACCACAAAAATGTCAGTTTTGTGAACTTGTCTTTGTGCATAATTATTTTTAAAAGAAAGGAAAACGCCAATAAGCTGCTGCTTACACTGAAAAATATTTGTTAAGATGTTATTTAACAAACAGGGTATTTTAAAAAGGGCGTTTAATGATCCAGACCATTTAACGTAAAGCCAAACGACCGCGTTAAGGATTGAGATCATTAGGCGCCATTTGATGTCCGAGTTAGTAACAGGGCCCCAACCGCTGTGTTCACACATCGTCGTTGTGGTTGGGCCTAGTAGGATCTTTTAGAACATGCGCTATAGTTTCTGGTTATCGGCAACTTTTGCCACCGTATGGAACGGATACGAAACTAAGATAACACAAGGCTTTAACTCAAGGTGTTAGCATACCGTGCTGATGAGTGAATGACATCCTGTGCCTTAAACAGGTGTTCCCAACGGTGCCTCTGAGATACAGGGCGACCTCTCACAGTATCTAGCCTTACTGCGGAATGCGGGCTCTGCCGTGGTGGACTATTACTTCCCCAGCTTCAAACAGAAAGAGGACAGACCGCTTTCATAGGAAAAGTGACAAACGTGCCCTGACCGAAAGGATAAATCCTGGTCACATAAACATATGCAGAAAGGTGCGACGACCGAAACGGGTGAATCCGTTTCGTAAGGTACCCCTGGTCACCGGCGCCGTTTTACGGGAAAAGGGGTAACCATCCCGAACAAACAGGTGCTTAGGAAGGGTTCCCGAACCAAACAGAAGGGAACAGAACCGCCTTTAGGAAAAAAGGGTCCTGGCTTTAAAACAGATAGCAGATAGGACCGTTTTCAAGAATAAGGCGAGATGCGGCCTCAGAAAGAACATCTGGTTCCTGTAACAAGGACCTTGTAGCTACCCACGTCACTAGACCGGGAGAGAAGGGCATCATGGATCTAATCGTCACATCAGAACACATTGTGCTCGTGTCCGGTAGCGACACGAGTAAGAGGAGATGTAAGAACTCTCTCCCAATCTGGTATCGTATTCATTAGAAGTCCGATCCTATTGGGAGGAATATAAAAAGGTGTGAGCCACAATAGACCGAGCGGTCGCAGTGGAAGGCGTAAAAAGTCCACTTACTTTAAACCTACCTACCTATCTAGTAACAATCGTCCTTCAGTGATCGTTTTGTTACTAAATTATGAAAATATGGTATTTCCTAATTTTTTTTTCAAATAGCAGTAGTAGGCAACAACTTTCTAAATGTCATAATTTTTATATTCAAATGGTAAGGTATAAAAAGGGAAATATTTGTTTAAACAAGGAAAAAAAAATTTATTTTTTTTTTTTTTTTTTAAATTTTTCAATAGGGGAAAATAAAAAAAAAAATAAGAATAATTTTTTATTTTACCATTATTCCAGCATCAGTGCCTTCTTCATAAAAGTGCAATTTAACTTTTTCTAAAGCAAGCAATAGCCAACAAGCATAAATAATGAAACCCCGAGTTCGAGAATTTTATTATTCATAAAAGCCTAGTGCAAAATGCCTAGTGTGACATTTGTACTGGTTAGTAAAAATTTAAAAAATTTTTTAATTTCAAAACAATTATAAGACAGTTAATGATACATTTAAAATTGAACTAATTATTTATTTTACCGTACGCACCTTAAAATTTATTGTTTTGTTTACATATTTTGTTTTAATAAGAATGCAAGACTTAATGACTAATTTAAATTCCTATTAAACCAAAATATGTAAACAAACAACATTTTTGGGAATTTTTTTATTTTACGTGGTTTTGAGCCTTCTTTTTTAAGGAAAAAAAATATTTTAAAAAAAAATTGTGGGTTTTTTTTTCATATTATCTTTTAAAATTATCAGAAAAACAAATATCGCAAAAAAAAAGGGAAAAAAAAATGGGCAACTTCAACTTTTAAAAAGGGAACATTTTTAATATTATGCGTAAAATAAAATTTTTTTTTTCTGATTTAAAATATATATACATTAATGATATTTGGATAAACCATTTTTGAGATATTTAAGCAAAAATATTTTTTAAATTTAAAAAATTTTTATATCTTAAAAATAAAAAAAAACCCCTTATAAAAATAAAAAAATTTTTAAATAAATTTTAAAATTTTATCGAATTTTTAAAAAAATTTAAAAATTTACCTTTTAAAAATTAAAAGTAGTTTGTATTTTCTTTTTTTTCGTTTATCCAGGGAAAAACAAAAAAACGCTATTATGCGTATTTTTTTATAGTAACAATAATAAGCGACGACAGTGCAAAAAGGGAATAATTTAAACATTTTATCCTTTAAAAAGGGGTGTCATCTATAGATACCATTAAATACAGAGTAAGAAAATTTATTGAACGAAAAAATTTAAAAAAAAAAAAGGGGCTGCAGCACGAAATGAAAACAAAGTTTTGGATATCCTCGTTTTTTTTTTTGGATAATTACTATACTTTTTCTATTGGCTAGACTAACTACCTTTTATATTTTTAGAAAATCCTTAAAAAATCAATATCGGATGGGGATCTAAACTTTAAAAAAAAGATTATAAAATTTATTTAACCTTAAAATTTTTTCAAATTTTATCCTTATAAATTTATGACCAAAACCTGAACAAAACATGCAGGACCGAACCCAAGTATGCATTGGAAATAGCTAGGGGTTTTGCAGCAGGATCCAAAGTTTTTAAATAGAATTCTATTTACCGGGCAAGTCTTCCTTCACTTTAGCAGGGGAAAGTTTAATCACAAAAATAAAAAATTATCGGTCCAGAGAAAACCCTCACCAAATTCAGCAACATAACCAAATTTTTTT
>JAHBCN010012417.1:0-26998 GCA_019359885.1 Listronotus oregonensis
TTTAAAAACCCTTCTAATTTTGGGATAATATCTTTGTAGATAAAAAAGTAATCAGCTGTTATATATCCACTGAGTCACATGGTATAAAATAATTAATTTGCTAAAAAATGCGGAAATTCTATTTAATAACTACCAGAATTTTTTTATGGTAGGTTCTCGCAAACTACTTGAAGTAAAGGGTATTATGTTAAAAAATATATGTCTTTATTTGTAAGCTTTCTGAGTATCGTAGAAACATTAATCAGGTTTGTAATAGTTCTTCTTGTTTGTGCTTAATTGCGCAGAATATTCTATCTACTTTGTTAGAATTGTTCACAAAGATTTAGTCTGGTAACTTTCTGGAGACACATTTTCTATGAGCAAAATGCTGCAATCTGGAGACAAACAAACATCAATATTTTTACTATTACTATTACACTCCTGATTTTAATTTATTAATAAGGAATAGAACTTAACTAATGGTCTAGAAAACTAAGAATTTATATGGTATAGTAAAAACCCTTAAAAAGAAAAAATAATTTAATACATAAAAAATTTAATATAAACAAAAAATAATTATAAAGGGTAGTTGCAAAAGTGCATCAAAATTACCGATAATTGTGAAATGAAATAAGGTTTTTTTATAATTGCAAGAGTTTGTTTTTATATTTTCGCGAAAAAGCCTGACTCCGCAGGAGGAGGGCATTTTCGTAAAATATGAAAACAAAACGATTGCGATTTGTAAAAGAAACACGTTGAATTAAAAAAATATCTAATTATTTTGATACAGAGTGTAATTTATTTAAATATTTTCCAAATTCAATAAGAACTTTAATCAAGTATATTTAAATATTTTAGTAAACCGAAAATACTAACAGAATAAAAGACGTTTCGTCAATAATATAAATTTGTGATGAAATTTTTAATTTCTGCAGTAAAAATATGCACTCCTCTTATATTAGCTTTAACACTTGAGGGATATATTCAATATAATAAAAAAAATCTGTTAAATTTGTCCTTATATGGCCAATACTTGGATATGCGGAAATTACCAGCCATATTAGCACTGTTGCTAGATTTTCCAGTTTTGCGTTACAGTTAAATCATTTTATTATTTTAAATGAAATGTTCTATTTATTTTTATTGAATTTAATTAGATGTATCAAATTCATTAGGATCCTAATTTTTTATAAATCTATCTCTTCTAGTTGCTTAAATATCACAACGTTAAAATTTCAGTAAAAAATACGGTAACACCCAAATATTTTTAAAACAGCTAAAGCTGCGATTACAAATTTTGGTATCTGGTGGTTTGGATATGCTGAAATAAATAATAATACACGTAGTTTTGCCAGATTTTCTGAGTTCTGCGCTAAACGTACTCATTTTGTTATCTTAAATGGAGGTTTTATTGCAATAAATTAGGCGGACGAAATTTAGTGAGATCCCAAAAAAAAATTCTAACTCTACTACTTACTAAGCTATGACAACACTGCATTTTTAGTAAAAAAAAACGCTTAAGCTGCGTTAACAAAATTTAGTAGGGTTTTTTCAGCATGCGGAACTAAACCTTATGATCGGCACTTTTGCCAGATTTTTTACTTTTGTGCTACACATATTCTTTTTTACTTAAATTTAATGTCCTGATAATATTTTGAAAATTTAATTTAGGTTCGTTTTCATTAAAATTATTGTCCAAACTGGTAACTTATTGTTGTTTTAGTCTGTTAACTTTTAAATCATTAGTACCCTAACGTTGCTGTTGTTTTAATAAATTTTAATAAAGAAATAACCTTTATATTTCAGCAAAAATAACTAGAGCATTCTATTTTAGCTAACAATGTATTGTGTAGCGCAAAATTAGGAAATCTGGCAATGGTGTTGATAATATTATTCAACTATGCATGCCCAAAATCAACCTAATGTTTTAAACGCATCTTTAGCGATTTTAAAGATGTTTTAAGCGTTGTGGTACTTTTAAATAAAAATGAGAAATTATTATATCTCAGCAACTAGTAGAAACAGAATTTTGAAAATTTGAGAAGTTAATAGATTGGCACGCCCAATTAAACGCAAAAAAATAAATAGGCGACATTCCATTTAGGATAACAACAACATAACCTGTAGGAAAAACTGGAAAATTTGGCAACAGTACCAATATTACTCTTCAATTCTGCATACCAAAAAACCTTTAGATGTCAAATTTCGTAATGGCAGCTTTAGCGGTTTTAGAAATATTTAAAAGTTGCTGTACTTTTTACTAGCCTTAATACTGAGAAGTAAAAATGTTGTTGGGCGTAACCCCTATGTATGTCATAACAAAGATTGCAGTGCAAAAATTATGATGAAATCATAAACATTCACCTAAATTTAAACTTGTTTACAAGTAATTAACAAAACCAATTGTTTGACATTAAACGTAGGTCATGATATATTAAGATATGACAGTCCACATCTTAACTAGGACTGTAAACTGATTTATACTTATATAATTAGGTACAATAACTTGGGTAGTATAGTGGTGCTTTGTAGACTATTTATCGATACGACAGAAAAAAGCGATATAAGTCAAAAAATGAAATTTTTGTGTTGTATCTAAAAAATCACATGAAATATAAAACAGTACCTTAAAAAAGTTACATAACCTAAATATCTTAAATCCACTACTATTGCGCTACTAACCACAGGTTCACAAAAAAACTGGTGTGTGCTGGGTGCCGGACTAAATTTTCTGGCGTATTTTTTTTCGCTGAACACGATAATGAAGTCAAAATTGAGGGTGAAACAGCAAAAAATCAAGGAAAGGCGTAATTTTAGATATTACTTTTACTTAAAATTTAAAACATCAATATCTCAAAAACTTTAAAAGATACACGAAACTTTATAAAACATAAGGTATGTATGCTTATAAGGCCTTTATTTTAGGTTATATAACCTTTTTGTCTAAATGCAATATTTTCAGTTTTAATCAAAAAAACCGAATTCTCAGGTTTTTTTAAGGTATACCCCTGGAAAAAATATTAAAAATTATTTAATTTTTACTTTTGGATTTTGTCTTCTATTTTAAGTAGTTTAGGATTTAAGTGATTAAAAATATAATTTATTTAAAAAAAAAAAAAATCACAATGATAAAAAATAGTTGTTTTTCCCATTTTGGACAGAAATTTTTTGTAAAGATTACATTTTTGTTTGTATCTTCTTTATCATTTATCTTATCAAAAATGTTTATATACCTTTTTCAAGATAATTTAAAAAACTTTATTTTTTTTTTTTGACTTCAGATTCGTGTTAAGCGGAAAAAATACACCAAAAAATCCTAGTCCGACACCCAGCACACACAACTTTTTATTTTGTGGACCTGTGTAATCTTTTCTAATCCCATTGAGACTTTATTGGCACCGCCACTTAAAAAGCTTCACTTAAGACAAAATATGACAGTATTCATATACGGATTTTTTTTTAAATGTACGTAGTTGTGATTGTTTTTGTGTAATTTTAAATTAACCTACTGATTAACATGCAAAAAACGACAGCACATTAAAAGTGACCCTATCTGAACTAATTTATTTTTAGAAAAATTGACAACAAAAAAATGCGTATTTTTTTTAGCTTAAAATTAAAATAATTTAAAAATTATTATATGCTTACATATTTGGTGTAAAAAATGATAAACATTTAATTACTGGTTATGTAATAAAGCCTTAAAAATATAATATTTTTTGTTGGTAATTTTCTCAAAACTAAGTTTTTTGGAGTTAGGTCACTTTTTTAAGGTGACTAAAAAGACATAAAAAGTGTTATTTTTGTAATAGGGTAAATTTAACAATAGTATAGAAGTAGTTTGGTATATAATCTAATATGTATGTATTTTTGTTTGGTTATAAAGGTAAAAATATTTAAAAAATGTAAAATATATGTAAATTAATCCAATTTTTTTTTATTAGACTTATTATAATTAATAGGGTATGTAAATAACTTAATGCTTGTACAATATAATCAGGCGCGTGCTAAAGATATTTTAGGACCCGGGAAACTATTTATTACTTGTAGGACCTGTAAGGTATCGCCGAACAAAATTACAAATGGGAAAATGTTTCAACAAATTTCTTCAACTTACTAGATATTAAATATGTACATGTCAACATTACACAACAAAGTTTAAACAAATATAAAATACAAAATATTTTTTTTTATAAAGATTACCAAATAAAAAACTAAGAAATAATTAACAATAAGATAGGTACTAAAACCACCGTAGGTAACTTTTAAACGCGTTGCTTTTCTGGCATAACCTCATATATTAACTATTAACTACATCTGCAGAAATATTTTTTATTATATTAGGTTCATTACATTAGGTCAGGGGTCTCCAAACTACGGCCCGAGGGCCACATCCGGCCCGCGGACAGATTTTGTCCGGCCCGCGGAGGCTAGCATACTTGAAAACTCCTTTTTAGGAACAAATAATTTTTATAGCAAATTAAATTTAGTTTCAAGTATTCTAATTTTATGTTGAATATTATTAATGTGACATCTACTTGATATAGTCATGGCTAACTCCACTAACTCATAACATTCTTGTAGGCTTATTGTTATTGTTTTTGTGATAAGTTGATAAAGAAACCATAATTCTAATGAGTAAGGACATGTATAATATGCAGAAAATTTAACTTCAGTATATAATAACTAACAGTTTGAAATGAACCAACTAACATTTTATAGATTTTAAATAATCACATAACTTATAACAAACATAATACATATGAAATACTAATGAGATTTATGTAATTGAGATTTTCCACTGACAATGGTTGTAGTTGTGGACTAATTTTACTTGTACCAATTATTAAAAGAGATTTAAGATGCTCATCAGTTAATTTTCGATCTGTAAACATTTTTGTTACTTCATTTTGAGGGAAAGGGTTTTTTCACACAAATAAGTAAGTACCAAAACAGAAAACAGACCACGAGCAAATTTATGCAAATTATCAAATTGTGTCAGTGGAAGACTCTATAAAATTCCAACAAAGATGAGTTTTGATATTTGTTCTTAATTATATCACTGCATCGTAGATCAATCATTTCCATTTGAAGTTCGGCTAGGTTTTAATGTCAGTATCAAAAGGATTCTGAAAATCTTAATTTGATTCGCAATGGCATCAAAGTCCGAGAAACGAGTATCAAAATTTATCTTCAAAGCACTCAAAGTTTCGATTGCAAATCGATAGGAAACCAGTCTCAGTAGGTGCTGAATATTTCACATGTTTTAAAATGTGAAAAACATTTATGTAGTTATGATTGAAACAGTCTCAATTTCTTCCGGAATGATTTGATATTAGTGTATAAATCAGGAAGATGCTGGTTTCTCCTTGCAATCCCAATTCAGTTCGTTCACATGTTTTGTCAAATCAACATAGAATGCTAACTTCACAGCCATGCGTTGTTTTGTAATTCAGTAAGAGGCGATGCTTTTCATTCAAAAAATTTCGATCACTGCTCGAAGTTCAAAAAAGCACTGAAGGACTTTCCCAACTAAGCCAGCGTACGGCAGTATGATAAGGTAAGTCAGTTTTTCCAATCTCTTCAATAAATTGTCAGAATTGTCGGTGATTCAGCCAGATCTGATAAATTAACAGTTGATATGACTGGTTTCAGAACGTCAGAAAATCCAACATTTCCCACAAAGACTGTTGATGAATGATACAATGTAAGACTAATGGTTTTGAACCACCGTCATTTTCTACAGCCTTTGACACAAGAGCACCACCTTTATCTCTTCCCACTCATGTTTTTGCCTCCATCAGTTGTAATACATTTCAAGTTTTTCCATCGAAGGTTCTTTTGATTAATGACCATTTCAACTCCTTTAAAAATATCTGTACCAGTAGTTGTGCCATGAATACTATACATATCAAGAAGTTCTTCGTGCACTTCATAGCCTTTAATATACTCCTCAAATATAAATCAACACCTGAGCAGTATCTGACACATCCGTTGACTCATCCAAGACCAAAGAAAACCACTCAAAATGTCCATTTTTGTCGAACAGTTGAGAGGAAAATTTTCAGCGATGTTTTCTCCCTTCGAGCCACAGTGTTTGCTGACATACTGACAGTTTTAATAAATTCACCTTTCAGGGGCACATTTCTTCGGCTACTGCATTATGCATTCTTTGATCATTTCTCCATCGGTGAATAGTTTTCCACGTTTTGCAATTTCAAGAGCCACAAAGCTGGCACGAGTTGCAGCCTCTTGTTCAGTTTTGAGTTTTGTAAATGAAGATTGCTGCGATTTCAATCGCGCTGCATAGCTTCGAATTTTTCTGTCCGCAAACTTCCTTAATATTTTGAGTAATTTTGAAAATGTTTTGTTTCATAATGACGTTTAATGTTATATTCTTTGAGAACGGCTATGCTTTCATTGCAAATCACACATAGCGCCTTGTTACTGGACTCAATTACGAAATACTGAATGTTCCACTGATCTTTGATTTTCTGCATTCACTATCAATTTTTCCTTCTTTTCCATACTACTAATTCACACACAAAAGCAACAATTCAAATCAAAATACTGTTTAAATAAAAGATGTCTTAAACTTAAACACGCACAAAACCAAACGATTTTAAGGAGGTATGCTTGGTTGTCCACCAGTTTGTCGTGTCCGTTATTCCTCATGGCTCGTACTCTACGACTAATCTAGAAATTACAGATAATGACAGGAAAATTAATAATTGCAGTGTTGCGTTTTGCGGACTTTAATCCGATTTGAACCCCTTTTTAAACGTTGTGTACTTTTTCGGACTTTTTTTCATCAGTGGACTATTTCACTTCTTACCACCGGCAACAATAATATGGTTTTGGCCCTCGGAACTTACTGGAGTAATCAGTATGGCCCTAAGGCTGGAAAGTTTGGAGACCCCTGCATTAGGTCATCAGAAACAAGGCTTCGAAATTCTCCTGTTAAGGGAGTATCTATGTATGTTTGTATTTAGCCGTGTCGTAGACTTTAAGAGTTAGAAGGACAATTCGAAGCAACCGCACAAGAGCCCTCCAGGAAACTCCCGGTATCTCGGTGGGCCAGTACGCGCCTGAACATAACCATAATATGGCATTGCTTAACTTAATATACACGAGAAAGTTAAATTAATGAAAGTACATATTACATTTTTAAAAGAATAACTCTATTTCTTAAATTTATTTTATTTAATTAATAATATTAATTAATAAATTTTGTAATTGTGGGCGTAACCGCCTGGTATATCTATACAAAAATGAACGTGTAAAAATTATGACGAAATCAGCACGAACATGAATCCGTACAATCAATGTTTAATAGCAAATTTATACAAAAAATATAAAAACATATTTTTTTAACATTTTCTACATATTAATACATATAAAGATATGATTTACCCCTTCTTAATTAAAACAGAAAAATAATTTAAATAAATTTACAATACAGTAGATTGGCAAATATTACATATATGTATTATAATTTTGTTATATCGGTAAAAATAACAAGTACGTAAAGTATATAGAATTTCTTATATTTTTTATATATTTAAGAAAAAAAAAACAAAACAAAAACATATTTTTTAGCTTAAAATCAAAATAATCGAAAAATTATATTTGGTCTAATATTAAATTTTTTCTTATGTAATAAGGCCACATATTTTTTTTTTGTTAGTAATTTTCTCAAACCTAAGTTTTTTTGGGATGTGTCACTTCCGGGGCGATTAAAAAGATAAAAAAGTTGTATTTTATATTAAAGGATAAACTTACAATTATTATATGGTAGAAGTGTTGTATACAATCTAATATGTACGTATTTATGTTTGGTTATAAAGGTTCAAATATTAAAAAATGTTAAATACATGTATTTTTTAAAATTTCTTTTGCTCGTTCAAAATAACCATAATAGGGCATTGCTTAACTTATTCTATAGGAGAAAGTTGAAATAATAAAAGAACATATTACATTTTCAGAAGATTAACTTAATTTCTTAAATTTCCACTAACATATTCGCAGATATATTTTGGTATTGAGGGCGTAACCATGGTTTATCCGCACAATAAATATATATTAATATATATATATATATATATATATATATATATATATATATATATATATATATATATATATATATATATATATATATATATATATAATCATATATATATATATATATTATATATATATATATATATATATATATATATGAATCTTTCTTAATTCCAAGCGAGACCATCCCACTAAAGATCCTAGTTCGCAGCTCTTTGTAACTTTGAAGTTAGGTAGCTATGGATCATATAATGCTAATAGACCATATATATATATATATATATATATATATATATATATATATATATATATATATATATATATATATATATATATATATATATATATATATATATATATATTATATATATATATATATATATATATATATATATATATATATATATATATATATATATATATATATATATATATATATATATGTCTTACATGTGAAAGTATGATTTACCAATTCTTAATATAAACGGAAAAATATTTTAAATAAAATTACAATACAGTAGTTTGGTAAATATTACATATATGTATTATAATTTTGTTATATAGGTTAAAGTAATAAGAACGTAAAATAAAATTAGATTTATTAATTTCTTATATTATAATCATTATATTAAATAAGATATGTAAATAACGTAAAACTCATTTAATCAAACTACATTACCATGGTACCTAATTGGAAGCCAGCGAAAAATTAAGACATCACATACATCATTTGTTTTTCCCTCTTATTCCCGAAAAAAACCTATTTATATGTTGTTATGGTGGGCGTAACCGCCCAGTGTGTGAGCACAAAGAGCACAGTGCAAAAAATAGCACAAAGTCCGTTAGAAGGGACAAAACTACGCACTAATGTTCTATACGTTAAATATACAAAAAAAGATAAAGAAAATATATATTTTTTTAAATTTGCATAAAAGGTTAAATTGAAAGACACACTTATTAAAATTTAAAATTTTTAACACGATTAAAATTAAATATATCTAGGTTTTTTAAACAACTAGTAATGTAATAAATATTATAAAAATGCTTTATAATTTATTCTGGTTAACAACAACAATAAAAAATCTATGTAAAAAAATATAGATTACTAAACATTTTATTACCTCTTAAAAGTAGCTGTGTAACAACAAAGATGATGACAATTTTCATGTTTTACTTTTAATTTTTTTAACGAGTTGTCCTTAAGGTTTTTGCACTATTGGCAATGTTCTTAAATAGTTTATTTTGCAGTAACAGGGCCACGCCCCTTTATTGTGTTTGAGAATATCGAGGTTACGATTTGGATTTCCGCTTTTTTATGAGAGATTTTATTTACTTGTAATGTAGCACATTAAGAAAACCGTCTATTGAGAAATTGTTATGATTTTTTAATTAAAATACAGCTCATTATTCTGTTTAATTAGTAATAAACTCCAGTAAAATGCAACACTGTTAGTTTATTTCACTTTTAGTTGTTAGGGTACATGTAATGGAAGGTGTTTAATATCTATTTAAGCATTTTGTAGGGAGTGCGTAAGCTTGCGATATAGTGGGCGTGACCTCAAATCCCGGTCCGGAACAGATCTCGATCCGGTTGATTCGGGGTTCGCGTTTGTACTGAATTTAATTCCCCCAATCTCCCCGTTGCTTTGCTCTCTACGCGATGAGATGCGTCGTGCGAGGCTTCCGCGAATATGATCGAAAGACCTGCTCCAGGCTGCTGTGACAGCATAATACACTTGTAAATTGAGACTTTATTTATGAACAGTTTATAAAAACGAAGCTTTTTAATGCATATTTTTACTTTCAGCTAGACGCTTTGTGCTGAAAAACTTCGTGGGGTGAAACTTGCTATAAGAAGATGATATTATTGATTATCTACATGTACAAAGTAAAGATAAAGTTTTTGCTATACTTAATTGGTTACATCTTATCTGCAATATAAACCTCAAAATAAATGAAAAAATTATATTTTTTAAAGGGTTGTTTCCCAATAAAATAATACAAATAATATATTTATTTCATTTTTTACAAATCTATAGGTAGGTTTTGGCCTTGTGGAAAAAATTTTTTATATATATATATATATATATATATATATATATATATATATATATATATATATATATATATATGCATATATATATATATATATATATATATATATATATATATATATATATATATATATATATATAAAAACTTTTCAAATAAATTAACGCACCATCAAAAAGTAAAAGTTTAAAGTTAATTTTTTTGAAATCACTTATGATTTGGACGATTTTTTAAAACCCCCGTTTCCCCCTTTTTCGAGATTAAAAACATATATATGTACTATAAACTTATTTTTTATTAATTAGGGTTAACAATTATAACGGGGTTTTTTAATAAAATTCAAAACCCCGTGGGGTTTGGGAGTTAAAGTAATAATTTATAATTCAAAACAAACTCTGGGCCCTTATCTCTTTTAACATTTTTTTTTTCCTTTTATCTTAGCTACTACAAGAGAAACACAATTTTAAAGCAGTCTGTTTTTAACAATTTTTTGGGGCCCAGAGTAAGTGGGAGGCTTGGAAAAACAGAAATAAACAGTAATAACTGAAATCAAAAAAGCAGTTGATAGAAGTGTGTTTCCTGTTTAGTCCTTAACGTTTTTTTTTAAAATTTTGATTTTGCTAGTATGCAAGTAAAATACGAAATCTTACTCGGAAGAATGTGTTAATTCCCCCTATGAGGAAGGTTGAATTACCGAAGAATTGGCGTTTGATTTAATGTATTCATATAACCATTTCACGGATCATAAAAGATACAGAGACCAAGTCATGTTTGCAGACCGGGGCAAGGAAGGGGGCAAATAACGATCCCAATTCATAGGGGATTTTAAGACTTAGCCCTAAGACAACGTTTTTTAACAACCCGTACCCTTCAAACTTAGTTCGGATGTCAGTGGCATCAAGTTTTTGGAGACTATTTAAAAATCGACTAAGGGAACATAATTTGAGACCCCAGGATTGCTGTAAAGGGCCAGCTTTAACCTAGAAATCATCCGGGAGGGGACTAAATTTTGCCAGGAGCCCCCATAACCCTTTAAAAGGCTAAATGGCAGCAGGGGTTTACTAAAGGGGTCCCGCTTTTGTTTGTACAATAATGACAGGCGTATGCGTGTATATCGTCCCCCTAACAACGGTATGCTCAGTGTAATTTTTCAAATACCACATTATTTGGAGGAGGATCTGGATGGTCTCGGGAGGCATTTCTTTGACTGGTCGCCGGAACTTGTGGTCATAAATTGGAACCTTACAGGGTGAAAGGGACATTTGGGATTTTAGATCAATATGTAGTGCCATTTGCACCATATATGGGGCAAAGGTTTTTGTCGATGCACGATAATGCCAGGCCTCACGTTGCTCGAGTTGTAACCAATTATCTCGCAGAAGTCGGAATAAAACCCGCCATGCCAGCTCGAAGCCGATTTAAATCCCATAGAACCTCTGGGCTAGGGATCCCGACATAAAAGAAACATCGATGAAGCATCGATGGTAACATCGAAACCTGACCATCGATGGTAACGATATATCGAACCCAACATCGTGGTACGTGCGACGTTTCGTTCATGGTCTATTGGCTTTAAATGGCATCCGCGACCCCCCAAACCCCCCACCCCCCCAAGGCCGCGACACCTGATTTTTTAGGGAGTGCGGCCCCCGGCGAATTAGAAGATTCATTATCACAGATGGCTACTTATTTTTGTCAACAAATATTAATTTTGAATTAGTCATATACAAAATTGCAGGTAGTATTTTAAAAATAAAGTGAGATTCAGTTCGCTTAAGGCAGTTTAAAATGTTTTAAAATCCCTTTTTTTAAAAGATTTTTTAAATTTTTTAAAACTTTTTAATTATTATTTTTAATAAATAAATTGGAAAAACCCTTTTATGTCTTAACCCAAACTTTGATAACAAAGAAAGACACATCAAAAAAAAATTTAGTATATCCTTAAGATTTTTTTGATTTTAAAACATTTTACTTTTTTTTTGCAAAAAAAATTTTCGATATTAGAAGGCAACATTGATATTATCATTGATGTTTTGATACCCGACCATCGATGGCAAAACATCGATTATCTAATCAACCATCGTTTTTAGACCATCGATGACATCCTTCCCTACTTTGGGCTACTGTTGAAGGGAGCTACTAGAACTAATCAGTTAAACCCGTTGGAATCGTTGGGCGGAATTGATTCAAATAGGGGGAAGAAATGGACAAAAATGATATACGGTCCCTTAGTTTAGTATGGGCCGGCGCTGCAAAAGAAGTTATTCGTCGGAGGCGGAAATATTTCCTACTGGGACTTTCGTTTACCATTTATATTTGCTTTTGTTTTTTTTTTTTATTTTAAATTTATTTCTCCAAAAAAACATGTTCTGCATAAAAATTGTTTTTTGTTTAGCAAAGATAAAAGTAAATAAAAAAACAAATGTTATAAAGGCTAGAGGTGTTTAAATTATAAATTATTACTGTAACTCCGGGGGGGTGTTATACATTTTAGGGAAAAAAGTCCGTTATAATTTTAACACCCGGTTTTTTATAAGAAATACGTTTTTATGCAAATGAGTAATATACTAACTCTCTGAAAGAGACAACTTTTAAAAAAAATCGTCAAATCGGATAACGGGTTTGACAAAATGAACTTTAAACTT
The DNA here is from genome assembly GCA_019359885.1 of Listronotus oregonensis. Classification (NCBI taxonomy): domain Eukaryota; kingdom Metazoa; phylum Arthropoda; class Insecta; order Coleoptera; family Curculionidae; genus Listronotus; species Listronotus oregonensis. The sequence continues at coordinate 12,741 of JAHBCN010012417.1, forward strand.
TTTTTACTTTTTGGTGGTCCCGTCAATTTTTTGGGAAAAATTATTAAAATTTGTACCAGTTTAAAAAAATCTCAATTAAACAAATGATACAAATCTCTAATTAGTACAAAAATTCATTTATATATACAAAAGCATTTGGGCTGATCATAATCCTCAAATGACAAAAAATGGGGTTTCAAGAAAAATTTGGCCTAAAAAGTTTTCTGTATTTTAAGAAGGATAAAATTTTTTTTTATTATTGACACACTCAATGCTGAGGATATCTCGAAATACTAGGGACGATTGTTACCGATTTCGTCGATAATTTGTCTTTGAGGTATATAGAATTTGTGTTTCAACTGGACGGAGCGCCAGCTCATTGGAGTTTCAGGAAACTTTACGAAATGTTTGACGATCGTTGGTTTGCGCGCTTGGGCCAGGGATTGGCCACCGAGATCAGATCTCCGCCGCTTGACTTTTTTTAGGGTATTTCAAAGAAGGGTGTACATTACTCCAGTGCCTACTAAGAAGAACTGGACGAATAGTGCGTGTATTAAGATCTGGATCCCATCAAATTGATAAGCAACCACCCAGTCGTGGTCAAAGCAATTCTAATTTTAGAATGTAATGGGCCCAAAATTCAGCATTTATTGTAAAAATTTTTATTTTTTTACAATTTTTTATTTTTATTCATCTTTAATTGTTTTCTGTACTTTCACATTTAATTGAATTATTTTGTAGTCAAACTGTCATAAACGATATTTCCATGTTACTTAAAATTAAATTCTTTAAAAATAATTTTTCACCAAAAGCTGTTTATTAAGCAAACTTAGATTTAGGTATAGGGGCAGTGTCATCTTTAAAACGTTCTTCTTCATCTTTATTTTGTTGAGTAATATACAGGGGTTTCATTTGAAAAAAAGATCTTTTGACCCCTTTTAGAATAGAAATAAATAGTAATTTTGCACCCTTATAATATGCAGTCGATTTCTCGTGTAAATTAAATACATCGTGTCTGTCTAAACTACCACCAACATCAATTTTTTATATTGAGCCCTTTTATTTATAAAGTTTAATTAGGGCCATTTTTTTGGACCATATTAACAAAATTATTTTTATCTTAAAAACCGATAGAGATGGGTATAGGGCAAAAATAAAAAAAAAGTATTATAAAAAAAAGGCGAATAAAAAAAATTTGTTAATATAGTTTTCCTTTTAAAAAAAAAAAGTTTCTAGGATTTTTTGATAGAGTGAACATTCAATGCTGAAAATATTTTAGATCGATAGAACAGGTAAGAAAATGTAAGATGCAAAATTTTTTCAGAAAAATTGCGTCCTCGCTCACGCTCTCCAAAATTTTTCAAAAAATCGTGTGTAATGGGCTTCTTACCACCCCTTTATGAATATACTATTACAGATTTAAAATAGATTCTGGTCTGCCTGGTCCCTTCTCGTTCAGATCCGCTAAATCACTATTAACAGTATCTTTTAAGTTCTCATAAATCCTCAAGCTGCTTTAGTTTTCTCTCAATGCTCCCTTATAATTTCTGAAAAGATTAAACCATGATATAAGTACCTATATACCCGTGATTTTAAATGGGTGTCAATATTGCAAAGAAAAATAATCAAGCTTTTTAAAGTATTTAAAACAAAGTAAATAGTCCGGTCAAATTAGACCAAAAATAGGAGTGAAGGTACATAAATTTACATCAAGCTAAAAGTGAGTAAAATTGTTCAAAACATAATTAAACATAACATTTCTAAATTTCCCATGGTTCCCGTATGTGGAAAAAAATTGACTCAAGGTAAGCGATTTTCTTTAAAACCAAGATAAATTTAAACTTGGTAATATACCCAAAAAAGATATTGATAAGCAGCAACTGAAGTTGGAAAAAGACAAGCTAATTGCACTTGTTTTTTATTTCAAGTGTTTTTAACAAAACATGCATATCGGTCGGTAGTTTTTTTAGCTCCGTATATACAAAAAAGAAAGTGAATTCCGTTGGTGATAACTTTTTGGGGAGTTAAATTACTTTTTTCAATAACTTTAGCACATTAAACTTAATCTTGTTTTTAAAACATTTTAAAAAGTGTTGTTTTACCCCTTCTGTAAAATGCAGATGTCGTATCACAGCCATTTATTGCGTGTAAAAATAGTCCATGATTTTGACACTTTGCAAAAGTCGATAAACTTTTTGATAAATATATTTTCGATTGATTTTGACCTTTTTCTGGTTTCAAAAAGAAAATAGTTTTTTTAGTTGGAGTTCTAGCAGTAAGTAATACTAGAAAGTCTACATCTTCACCAACAACAATAGTTGTATTTGTCAAATTAAATTACTCTATTGCTGTTTCAATAATCAGTATATCGACGTCGTTATTAGCTTGTTTAACCAATATATTTTCAGCAGTGAACTTCTCTTTCAACATTGAAATGATCCGACACTTGTTGTGAGTATCACCGATAAAAAAATATTTTTACTTATGTTACAGCTACAGAGATGTATATTCGTGACATACTTGTGCATACAATGACGCTTACAACTTTTTGAATCGTTATATCTCAGGAACGGTGGCTTTTAGGAAAAAAATTATTGATATCTTTTTTATGGGTAATATCATGATCTACAATTTGTATCTGCTATAATTTTACAATAAAACTTACCGTTTAAAAAAAAACCGCGAAATTTTTTTTTTGACCTTTGACCTTAAGTCAATTTTTTTTCACGTAGTGGAACAATGGGGAATTTTAAATGTTATTTTTAATTATGTCTTGAACAATTTTACTCACTTTTAGCTTGATGTAAATTTATGCACCTTTGAATGTCTAGATTGACCGGAGTAAAAATATTATGACATATTTTAATGATCGTAAAAAAATATTAGAACTGATCCTAATTTGGTGGGTCAAACTCAAAGCTTTTTCACCCGGGCGAAAATCTTCTGGTTAAAACTCCGAGATGAAAATCGGCCTATAGAGTAACTTTAAAGATGTACCTATTATATACTGTAAAAATAAATACATAATTTAATAATGCTTTTATTCATATAACATAATTTTTCTTTTATTTTTTAAAATTTATTGCAAAAATAATCAGAATAAAATACAATATTTTAAAGGAGTTTCTAATTAAGAATAATTAATAAAGAAACATGAAAACACATTTATTTCATAAAATTTTAAGTTTTTTACTATAAAACATTTTATTTGGGGTATAATCAGTTTTCAGAAGGCGAAATTTTAGGATTGTTCATGAAATTTTAAGGTTACTTCAGTGGGGCGTCATAACTTAAAAAGTGACTGCTACAGAAATCGGCGATGGGCCCAATAAGTAAAAAATTACTTGGCAAACTTAGGAGTCTAGGGCTTTTTCAATCTACTTGATACTAATTAAAATTAAAACTTTACTGACTTGAAGGTATTCTACTGCTAGCCATTTTATCTATTTACATACAATCATAGAACACTACTGCACATTACTTAGTCTATTAAAAAGAACTCTTTCCTTTTTAAAACTTGCAAATCATTAGAAAACTTAAGAAAGTAACAGGAAGAAATGGTACACGGCAAAAAACGAATGTTTTTCATCCTCTGTCACAAAAGTCGTTCGGCTAAGCGGGAAATTTGAATTCATCACTTTGCTGGTTGGAATTGGGTAGGGTTTGTCCCTTAAATAGCCGTGTTTGCTAATATTTCACACTCGTTTTTGTAATCATGTTTATAAACGCGCTTGTAATGTAAAGAACTATTATTATTTGCTTATCATTTTTTAGTAAAAAAGGCTTTTTTTACGAAACAATGAATTTTGATTTTAAAAAATATATAAAATGCATCTGTTTGCCCGTAGCTATGCGATTGTGACCTTTAACAAACAAATAAATGTTTAATAGGCAAAAACAGATAAAAAATTAACAATAGAAAGTAATCGATAAGTCATTAATGCATTAAAAAAAAAAAAAATGATATTTTAAATTATTGCAAACCTAAAATAAACGGTTTTAACAAATTTTATAATAAATACGCATTTAATAAAAATGATGGTAAAATCATTTATATTCGTAATAATGTAAATTCTCATATAGGAATAATAAAATTTACCAAAATGATCCCTATGCTTTGCATATTAAACACAAACAACAGGAAATATAACTGTGAAATATAGACCATGTGTGGCTTTAAATGGTTTGCTTCTTGATAAATTAATACCTGTTTACAAAGTTTAAAAATTAAAGAATGTGACATTTATAGATACCTACCTAATTCTTAATATTTTTATATACAAAAAAAAGAGCAGCGGGTAGACCATAAGCTTTGTATATCATAAAATACGAGTACACAAATTTATGACAGACTTAAAATACATCGATTAAACTCAACTTTTTTATCTTTATGACAGCCAACGAAGGCTTCACATAAAGCCCTAAGCCTATGGATACAAGTAGTGCAGGGTTTTGAATCTTACAACTGATTTTTAACGAGTATTTTTGCCATAATATTATTGGAATTGCAAAATATTTACAAAGCTTCCAGAAATATACAAAATTTTATAGGTGTATGTATGTGTGTTTGTCCACACATTTCTACGAAACTGATTATTAGATTGTGAGCTTTTTTTATTGGTTTACATTTACTTTAACCTAGGGAACAGCAAAGATTTCATTAAAAATGGTTCAGTAGTTTTTATGCTGTGGATTAATACGTGTTACGCCTGGTCTATCGATACGGGCTACAATAAACAGTTTTTATATAATACCACAAACAACATAGGCTGCGCCAGCAGCCTATATTGTTTGTGATAATACTTAAAATTTTAAAATTAAAATTTTTAAAATAAAAAATTAAACCGACTTCAAGAAGAATTAACTTAAAACTCTGCAGTATTTTTTATATATACGCTAAATTAAGCTACAAAAACAAATTCGAAAGTAGGTAGGAAACAGTGGGGGTCTACAATAAATATATACAGGGTGTTACGGAATGTTGTAAGAAAAATTTAAGGTAAGATTCTACATCTAAAAATATGAAAAAAAGTTCATACAAACATGGGTCCGGAAATGCTTCGATTTTATGATACGGGGTGTTTAAAGTTTTTCGTCTTTTAGAGTTTATTTCCGCATTTCTCGAAAGTCCGTGGAGATATTAAGATGAGTTTGATACACGCAAATGCATCATTATAAGTCACATTTACATGTACAAGAATTATTTTCCTAAGGCACTTACATCATTGGCGTTCGTCCCGGTCAGTTCTTATTTTCATGCACACAAAAAAAACGCCGCCACTGGTTTTCCGCAAAAAATTAACCACCACTTTCATAAAACAGTTTAATTCTACTTAAAAATACCCCATGAGGACTTTCATTCTGACTCACCGTTTTCAAAATAAAAATCAATTTATTAATCCTATAATCTGTTTCAGATCGTAATTAAAAAAATAATAATGTATCTAATTGGTATTTTCTACTGTAAACGTCAATTTTAATTTCACTTGAATTTACTGTCAAACAAAAATGAGTGACATGAAGTATCTAGCAATTTGAATTTGAGTTGTTTCAGTTAATTTGTAATACGTTCTTTAGCAAATAAAAACTTGGCAGCTAGAGTACTTTTTTTCGAAAACGGTGAATCAGAACGAAAAGGCCAAGAGGTACTTTTAAGCGGAATTAGACTGGCTTTAGAAAGCACCACTAATTCTTGCAGAACCAGTGGCGTAATACCGCAGTTTTCTTAGTTAAAAATAAAGGACTTAAAGGACTTATGACACGAGCATATGTTGCAAATTACCTCAGAAACAATTTTGTGTATACTGATAAAATACCATTATTGTTTGCGTGTACCGAAACTCATTCAACCTCTCCACAGGTTTTCGAGAAATGTAAGAATAAACTATAAAATACAAAGAACACAAACACACCCGTATCATAAAAACAAACATTTTCGGACCGTATTTTATATGAATTTTTTCATATTTTTTAGATGTTGAATCTTCCCCTAAATTTTCCTCACAACATTCTGTAACACCCTGTATACACAAAACATTTTGAAATATTTTGATGATTTTTGACCGACTGTAGTTTAGTGAAAAATGGTCGTATCTACAATCTAAAAAAGCATAAAAGCATTAAGATCTTTTAGCCAAAATTTTTTTTGAAATCGTGATTGTTACGCAATTTAAAAAAATAGCGCGCAGAAGAAATTTTCTAAAATTTTTTCAGTTTTTTTTTACTTCGTGGGAAAGTTTTTAGCTAGACCATTTATGGGTTGGATTGCCTGTTTATTCAGCTTTAATTTGCTTTTTTTAAATCCCTTTGTAAGTTTATTATTTCTCGCAGAGATATCGAATTTTGAATGAAAAGGACACTTTGCATTCAACCATGATATCTCAACAACCAATGAGACCTAGAGGAAATCAGAGGCAGTTTTGAAATCGGGAATAAATTTTCTATAGAAAAAGCTCTCAGTATTGTTAAAAAAAAGTAATGCTTGACATGAACTTGAAAAAACAGAACAGAGAAAGAACAGGCAATTTACGGTTTTTAACAAACCTTTCTGAGCAACTGCGAATTTTGGTGATAGGACTAATGTTGAGCATAACTTTTACACTTCGATATACCCGTAACAACCCTGTAAAATTTCAGTTTAATCTAGCGAACGGTTTTTTTTTTATCAAGCAATCAAACTTTTAAAAAATTTAGGGACCAACTTTTTGGACCCTAAATGTTTTACAATCATGTAAAAAAAATGTTTAAATTTTTTTTTACATTTTAACAGCAAGCACGATAAATTTGCAAAAAAAATATTTCGAAAAAATGCCTTTTTGGAAATGCTTTCGTCCAAAAAGGGTAATTAGTCGATCTTCTTCGATGGTGCCGTGGGGTATATCACTCTCACTACACTGTCGTACTCTTCTTCTTGCACCAGCTAGCTCTCTGATCGCTAGCACGGTAAAAGTCTTAACTGTATAAAAACTAATTTAGACATTAATTAGACACAAAAAAATCAAAACTTTTTCATTTTTTGCAAATTTTATTGTTGCTTGCTGTTGTGGGTATATCAAAGTGTAAAAGTTATGTTTAATTTTAGTTCTATTACCAAAATTCGCAGTTGCGCACAAAACTTTCTAAAAATACATTTTTTTCTGTTTTTTTTTAAGTTTATATCAAAATTAAAAAAAAAATAACGATTCTTACAGTTTTTTTTTCAAATTTATTCCAGATTCCAAAACGGACCTCCGATTCTCCGTGTTACCATTGGTTGCTGAGATATCGGCGGTTGAATTCAAAATTGTCCCTTTTCATTCAAAATTCTTTTGCGAAATGGACTTACAGGGTATTTAAAAAAAGCGAATTAAAGCTGAATAAAGAGGAAATTCAACCCATATGATGGTCTAGCTAAAAAACTTTGTCTCACAATCGTGGACTCTAAAGAAGAAAGAATAAATTTTAGAAAAAAATTTTTGCTATTTTTTTGGATTACGTAACAATTGCGACTTTAAAAAAATTTTTGGCCAAAAGGTCTTAAAACTAGAATCTTAAAAGCTTCCAAATACTTTTTTTAGATACAACTATTTTTGACTGACATACAGCCTGTCAAAAATCACCAAAAAATTAATATAAAACCGGGTGACAACAATCACTACCCACCTTTTTTTTCCCTTGATTAAAACATTTTAACCTTCAAATTTTAGGTGCTAAAATATCATAAAATGCTGATTTTGGATATATAACATGTCTATCACTTCCGTTTTACGAACGACATCAACTTTGGTTTTCAATGGAACCCTGTATATTTTAAAATTTGGATTCTTATTCTTTTTCTGATAAAAATGTATATTAGGTCCTGTACCTATCTCTGCTAGTTTTGAGAAAATGGCGTTTAAAAAAAGATGTCAAACAACCGCATATTATGCCTTTTTTATGGGACAACAGACAAATGATATAAAAAATTATTATTTGTAATTTAATTTCCTGAAGACTCTATCTTGGAGTCTAAAAAAAACTACTTCCTTTACCGATGCTGCAATGACTTTTCCAATAATGTTATAAAATTTAAATGCAACACCCTGTATTTTTTTTAAATTTGGTTCTACGGATCATTCCTGATATAAAATCTGTATATATCCTATACCCATTTTTTGTGGGTTTTTGAGAAAATGGCGATTGAAGATATCAAACGACCGCATATTTTTCAGTTATAGGAAAACAAATAAAAGTTAGAAACTTTTTAAGATTTTTAATTTAATTCTAAATTATTTTTAAATTTAAACCCATAAATAAAAACTAATATTAAAATAAAAAATTGCCCCAAAAGAGACGGCCTAAATTTTTTAGGCAATAATTTTTTCTACTTTTTATTTGTTTTTCCCTATACTGCTACTTGCGGTTTTTGGACAAAATCGATTTAAAAAAAAAACAGAAGATAGATAAATTTTTTGAATAAAGGGGGAAATCAATTTTCGGGTTTCAAACAAGAGCCCTTGGGGTTTTACGGATAGGGTAAGTCTTCAGAAGAAATTTTAAAAACTAATTATTTTTTTTTTTTATTTTATTTTTTCCCCTACTATATGTAAAGGTTTGGACTCTTTAAAGCCATTTTCCAAAAAACGGAAATAGGATAGGATATAATTTAGATTTTATCAGAAATTTTCCTTAGACCAGATTTTTTAAATATACAATTTCCATTAAAATCAAGTTGTATCGTTTTCAAACCGAGGGAACCCTGTTATAATCAAACCAAACTTATATTTTATTTTGTCATACTAATTTTTAAACCATATATTTTTATTCCAAGGAAGGACTGGTAGTGATTCCTTTATCGATATTATATATATATATATATATATATATATATATATATATATATATATATATATATATATATATATATATATATATATATATATATATATATATATATATATATATATATATATATATATATATATATATATTTTATATATATATATATATATATATATATATATATATATATATATATATAATATATATATATATATATATATATATATATATATTTTAATATTATATATTAAAATTATATGTTATAAATATTAAATAATTTATATTATTATAAATTTAAATTAAATAATTAAATTAATTAAATAAATATTTTATTAATATAATATTTAATAAATATTCATGCAAATAAAAGTCAGCATTTTTGTTTTTTAATCTTCACATTTCAAATTTTATTTACAGCATATTTCCCCAATAATTTTTTTCAATTTTAAAATCGAGATCCCGATTAGAGGGTTTTTCCTACTACCCGGATAAAATATTTTTATTAAATATAATATATTAATAAAATTTAATTTTTTAAAATTATATAAAATTAATAAAAAAAATTTTTAAAAAAGTTAAAATTTTTAATTTTAAATATTAAATTTATTTTTATTTATATTTAATATAATATTAATAATTTTTTTAATTTTTTAAAAAAATCGGACAAAAAACCTTAGATAAGGTGGCTTTGTTTGTCCTTAGCAACAAATATATTTAATATTATTATATTAATATTCTATATATATAATATATAATAATAATTTTAAATTAATTTTTAACTTAAAATCTAATTCATGGGAAAATCGCTATAACAAAAATACACACAATCGACTTCGACAACTCTGAAAAAATCAGAATAAAAACACCCCCAAAAACCAGACTAATAAGAGGGAAACTCTCCTAAATAGAAAGCTGGTACTCTTAACAAACGCGATGATGCCACCCAAAATCCCAAGCATGAAAAACAACCATCCTAAAGGAAAAACAAAGCCAAACAAGGCCCTCCGGTTGCCACCCAGCACAACTTACACCAAACCGTCCTCCCCCAAAGACATACGCCTAACGCTTTATAACCTCCAGCGGCGGGGGCAATAAAACCAATGCAAGCGCACAGGCCATTGGTTCAAGTCGAGACGGAGCGGTCAACATCACTTGAAAATGCCGAATGAGATTTCGGCGAAACGTTGTGAAAACAATTTTTTTAATAAACGGATTGAACCCCGGAATGATAGTTTACATATATATATATATATATATATATATATATATATATATATATATATATATATATATATATATATATATATATATATATATATATATATATATATATATATATATTTTTTTTTTTTTTTAAAAAAAAAAAAATCCATGTTAGATCGTTAGATCAGCAAGGTTAAGGGACGCAGGGCACAATTGGATGGGTGACCATCACTGAACGTGTATCGTCGGATATGGTTCGGAACCCACGTGAAATTGTAGGTCTCATCGGGCTGACATTAGCCAGACCTTAATTGGAGTAGTTCAGGGGTAGTAATTATTTGTATAACGTCCGTGGTGGAAGTACCGCGTAGTCTAAAAGGTGCTATAAAATGCAATATTAGCATGTTTCGGTTTTTGGACAGCGTTGAGGGAAAGGGGGGATAAAATGGCTTTAACCTAATACTTCGTGGGTTGTGATAAAGAAAAAAATATATACATAACTTGTGTTGTTACTAATTTCCGATTTCCTAATACATTTTAAAGAGATTTGCTGAATTGTTAAATTTTTAAAATTTTGCCATTCTTTCACAAAAAATTATAAAAAAGCTGGTCAGAAATCTACAGATTAAATTTATTTGTCAATCATTACTAACGAGTCTATTGTTCTTTGTAAAATACTCATTAATACTATGTACTCCCTTCCCAATCAATACTATTTTTAATGATTTTACCCAAAAAACGTTTTAAATTCCGCTTGTTAACTGAAACAAAGCACATTATTGCAGGGATATAATGGTGTACAAATAGTTACAATTCAGCACAATCCCGTAAATAAAATTTATAATTTTTACCCAATAACAATTCAACTTGATGGTAAATACCTCAAAAATAAGTACTTAGTTTATTTCATTCAATATTTTTCATCACACAATAAGTATTATTTTACAAAATAAAGCAATTATTTAAAAAATACTAACATTATTATCTTAGGTGGTATTTATTATTTTTTTAATTATAAACTAGTTTTTTCCCGAACATCGCCCGCGTGATTACACGATTTGGGATGTTTTGTTTTTTTGTCCCGTTCTCGGGACATATTGCAAATCAAGGCATGTTATTCAAGAATGTTGTTAAAACATATTATTTCATATAAAAAAATATCAAAATAAGACAAAAAACTTTAACTTAAAAAAGACTCCTCATGACCAAATATTTATGACAATATATTCAAAGAAGTTTGGAAAAGATTTTTAATAAATATTCTTACTAAGACGAGAGCGAACAACGTTTTTAATAATGACTGTATTTACCAAATTACCTGTAAATGTGGTGAGTTATACATTGGGGAAACGAAAAGACCACTCGAAATTAGAGTTAAACATAAGGAACAAGGTGAAACGTCGAAGTCAGGATTTTCGAAAAAGATTGGTCAAAACAACACCGCATACAATGTCGGAAGCAAAAATTATTTTAAAAAACCCATGAAAAAAAAAAAAAAGCTTAATAATTGTAAACAACCAAAATTATTTAGAAACCTAGTATCGATATTTCGAATATCGGCAGCCTTGCTAACCTTTTAAAAATCGGTAATTGTTAAATAACAAATTATACAGGGTGTTTGTTAATGGGTACTCTTATATAAATGTTACCCCGGGGGTTTAGGAAAAAATCCTTATCCAAAAGTGAGCATGAAAACTCCATTAAAATTTTTTACCTTTCGTAAATCTCCAAGGGGCGTATTAGTAGTCTAATTTTAAAATTGACTTAAAATGACAAAATGCATTATTAAGCGGAACATTTCTTTTTCATTTTAGTCGATGATTTTGGTTCAACTTTTCTAATACCTTTTTTATTTCCTCTTAAATAAAGGAGTGGGAAACTTTTGTTACTAATTTCAAAAAAAGCCCATCTTTAGAATGCCTAACGGATTGACCCCAACTTGAGCTCTTTAAAAAAAAAACCCTACAGATTAGCAAAATGTTTTGGTGTACAAAAAACTAATAAACTTTTAAAATGGCAAAATGTTGCAACCTAACTTATATTTTATTTTTTGGTTATTTTAAATAAAAGATATATATTCTCTTTTCATTATAACTACAATTTAGTTAGAAAAACACTAGTAAAACCGCATTTCATATCTAAACCGTTAAACAAATATTTAAATTTTTAAAAAAACATTAAATTTTTGATTTACCCTCGTATTTTTTATTTAAAAAGTGCATAAAAGTTTTCAGGCAAAAATATTTTTTTTTATTTAATTAATAAAGTTACCCCAAATATCATTTCAAATATAATATCTGATAAACATTATAATCCTTAAGATTCTCCTTTAAAATGATCGAAGTTCCCCGAATTTAATATAACAAACAAATCCTAAATTAATGACGGTAATATCACAGTTAATTTTCTTTTTTTACTTTTATTGGTATTCAAAAAAATTACTAAATTATTGAATCAAGTCTTATTCAATAGAAGCGTATGATATGCAAAGTTTTTTCAAAGTTACGAGAACGCTGTTATTAAAACGTAAAAAAAAAAAAAATTACACTTGTTTTCCCCTTTTTTTAGGCATTTGTTTTTATATTAAAATTCATGGCTAATTTTGATCATTTAAAAAGAATCTTAAAATTTAATTTTAGAAATATTTTTGAAAAGGAATTTTGGGAACTTTTTTTTAATTAAATCAAAAAAAAAAACATTTTTTTTGCCTGAACAAATTTTTGCCTTTTAAATAAAAAAAACGAGGGTAAACCCAAATTTTGTTTTTTTAAAAATTCTAAATATTTGTTTAATTTGAATATTAAAATGCGGTTTTGACAGTGTTTTTTAACTAATTATAGTTATAATGAACGGAGAAGAGTATATCTTTCCATTTAAAAAACCAAAAAAATTAAAAATAAAGTTGGGGGGAACATATCGCCATTTTAAAAGTTTATTAGTCAATTTTTTTAAACCCAAAACTTTCCTTTTTGTAGGGTATTCTCTTTTAAACGAGCAAAAGGTAATCCGTTAAGGGTTTTAAATACAGCATTTTTTTAAATTGTCAAAAATTCCCCCCTTCTTTATTTACGGGGGAAAAAAAAAAATTTAGAAAAATTGAACCGATGAATCATGACTAAAACGAATAAAGAAATTTCCCTTTTAAAATCATTTTGTCATTTTAATCGATTTTAAAAAAACTACTAGGTACGCCCCCCGGGGGGTTTCGAAAAAGGGAAAATTTTTTGGAGTTTCCCCGCTCCTTTTGGTATAAGGGTTTTTTTTTAACCCCCGGGGTCAACGTTTTTCCCTATAGCTCGGTAAAAAAGCCAATCAAAAACCCCTTTTAAATAGTACTTTTTTAACGTAGTTTTGTTATCCAAAAAGGTTAGATTCATCGCTAACCGAAAAGACAATGGAAAACCCCAAATTTTAGTTTTTGGGCCCCAAAAAATTTTCTAAAAAAATCTTTCTCAAAGTGGGGGGTAACGCCCCCTTTTGGGGGCTGGAGGTCTAGGGGGGCGGTAAGGGACCCAGAAAAATTGGGGGGGGGTGATGTGATTTTGGGGGGGATGGGTGATTTGTAACCTCTGACCCTACTTCATATTTTAAAAAATTATAAAATTTAAAACCTTCTACTACACAACATCCATTTATAAGTTCATATTTTATATTATTTTTTTTTGGTAAATTAAATTAAAAAATATTAAATTTTAATATTTTTAATGCTTTCAACCTATTTATGTCTTAAGATATTTGTAATAGGCCTCAAACACTGAAAATATTCTGTCTTCTAGTGTCCACCTCCGAAACACGTTCAAAAAAGTTTTATATTGTTGCGGTCAAGCAGAGCACGCGAACTCAGTTTTTTTTTTACTAATCTAGTAAAAAAAAAGAAAAATAAAAAAAATTAGAAAGGGGTTAATTATGAACACGTTTGGGCAACAAATATTGTACGATTTTTTTGCAATCCTGTATTTTGTCCGTCAACGTTCGTCGGTCCTTTTTGGGGCGCAGGTGCCGACTGACGTGACTGAGGGGTCGTTTGCGCGATTCGTTCAAAAAAAAGAATCAACACTGATTCAATAAATTAATTCCCCCTTTTTTTAAAGGTTTTTAAACGTTTTTGAGCCACTTGCTCGGTCGCTCCGATAATAACGAACCTAGTTTGGATGATTCGTTTCGTTCATAAGGTCACTAAGTCAGAATCGGACTAGAACTCGAAAAATTTGGGGAAATTTGTATTTTTTTACAGCAAATCGATCGTTCGTTCTACGACCGGCAAGTGGGGCGGTTTT
>JAHBCN010012418.1:0-26875 GCA_019359885.1 Listronotus oregonensis
TTTTTTTGAAAAAATCCGATTTCAAGTTAATTGAATCGTAACTATAAACAGACCTTTTTTTAGTAGTACAAAAAAGTAAAATATTTTGATTGCTAAAGAAAAATATTTCTCCTAATGAAAAGTTGTAGGGACAAACTTGCCTTTTTAATTATGACGATGACAATCAGAAAAAAGGTTTATTAATGATATCACTTTCATGAACTTTTTAGTAACAAAATATATAACAAAAAACTTTAAAATTTAGTCGCGTGTTTTGACAAAATTTGGTAGAAATTAATATTTTTTAAAATTATTAATTTTATTTTATTGATTAATTATTTATCTCGTATATAAATGTATAGTTTTCTGATTTTTAGATACAGAAAAAAAGGAAATAAACGAAAAACTGCCACAAAACATGTTTCCGTCTTTTTTATTAGGTAAGCTTTAATAAATAATGCCTATATCATATTTTATGGAGGGTCTTTCAGATGTGCATCAAAACTCATTTAGGTTCTAACCGTATTAAGTTTGGTTTTTAACATAACAGACAACCTAGCATTTTTTCTATGTAAGCAGTATAAATAATTAATTATAAAAAAAATATATATTACAAAGGGGCGGGGGCGTTTTTGAAAAATAAAAGTCAAAAAAATTATTTTACCTTCCAATTTGGCCAAAAATGTGCTTAATGTACAAAAATATGATCCAAAAATTGCAGCAGTTAAAAGTAAAAATAAATCCCAAATGCTTAATCATATTCGTGATATAATATACAAACTTTATGAAGGAAAGAAAAATGTTACCACCCAGAAAAGTTTACATAGATTAAAGAAGAATTTTGAAAGATTGTTGCGGGACTTTAAAAGAAGTGGTAGCGTTGCGTACCTGACAGCAGTCAGACATGGGACCCTCGTTGGAAACGAGGTGAAAGAACCTGCCGTTTTTGGCGCTATAACTGAGAATCCATAATATGTAGGCCAACGTGAAGTAAGTGAAATTACAACCATTAGTCGACAGAGTTTAGGGCGAATTGTCAAAAAGTATAAATATCACTCGTACCACATAATACTACATCAGGCTCTTTCCGATGGGGATTTTGATTCAGACGAATTCACCTTTCACAATAATGGCTTAGTAAATAGGCATAATTTACGTTATTATAGTGATAAAAATCCTCATTTAATACGGTCCATAGATCACCAACATAGATGGTCAATTAACGTGTGGGCATGCGTTATTGGCACAAGTAATAGGTCCTCATTTCTTTGATGGTAACTTAAACGGAAAGAACTTTTGTCCACTTGGAGACTAGACAGGAAATGTGGCTGCAGTTAGATGGAGCACCTGCACACTATCACGAAACGTAAGGGAGTTTTTTAAATAGACAATTTGCAGATAGATGGATTGGTCGGGGAGCTACACATAATTAGCCGACAAGATCACCAAACCTCACATGCTTAGACTTTTTTTGTGGGAACATATTAAAAATTTAGTTTACCAAGTACCTCCAACTACTCCAGATAATATAAAGCAACTAATTCGAGACGCTATGCAAGCCATAACCCCCCAAATGCTGCAACATGTAGAACTGTCTTTTGAAAAAAGGATTCGTGCTTGCATAGAAGTAAATGGACGTCATTTTGAGCATTTGCTAAATTGAGACTTAGGAATGATAATGTTTTGAATGCTGATTAGTAATTAATACTGGATTGGGCTTTCCGGGCTTAAGGTCCGTGGTCTGGGAAGTTTTCTTACATAACTTTCAACCACATCGGCGGTAGTCATCTTCAGTGGCGCTGGCGGCGGATTGTTCGGCGTGGTATCTCACTTTGGAGCGACACACCACAGCTCTTAAACCCAGAAAACCACTCCAGTATTGATTCTGGCAGTAAAAGCCTACGTTCATTAATTGTTAATTGTTTTTTGTAATCTTTGATACTTTTGTTTGGCTTTACTATTTAACTTTATAATTTATTATTATAGTTGATGGTGTTCCACACTACTCAAAATTCGAAATAATTAAAAAGTAACGATTTTAGGTATAAGCAAACCCTATATTAATGAATTAGTAATAAAATTCGGCATAATATTCAATAGTCAAATACGGGGTGTTCCATTTAAAACAGGAGAGTTATTTGCAAAAGAACGTTCATGTTTTTAGAAATTATTTTTTGACCACCTGTGTAATATTTTAATAAATATTGGCTTTGATAATTTAATTCTAGATTAAATATTTACGATGAAATTTTTTTCCAAAGCTCTACAAAATCAGAAATTTGCAAATATTTCAAAAAGGGTGGGGTTTAGGTATAGGGACCTTTATTAAAACATGGCTTTATTTTTGTTCTAGAATTCAAAATCGATAAGAAATATAGAGTGTCCCATTTAAAAAAAACATAACTTTAGTATGGTACTTTTTTTTATCACCCTGTATAAATGCAAATATTTTTAAATGAAGGTCCTTTCCCGTCTGCATACATCCTGCAAAATAATTTTCCAAAAATTCTCACGGGCTTTCGTATAAACTCCGTGACGGTTGGGGTGCCCCACCACCCCCTGTACCGGGTCTTTGATTATATTTACGTGGCTTCTGAAGGCTTTATTTTTGAAGACAGAAAAAAATGTTTTATATAAAATTTGTAGGTTTTTTGCCATATTATTTTTTGATATCATCATTAAAAAATATCGCACAAAAAAAAAGGAAAAATATAGGTAACTTCAACTTTTTTAAATAAAACACCCCGTATATTATGCGCGGATTAAAAATTTTTTTTTATTTTAAATATATATAATATATATATATATATATATATATATATATATATATATATATATATATATATATATATATATATATATATATATATATATATTTTTTTTGAGATATTTAACCTTAAAATATAAATAAATTGAAAAAAATCACACTAGTATCAAGAAAGCTATGAAAACAATAAAATTGTTTTAATAAATTTACCGTATTGATATTGTAAGAAGTTAAAACTTATCATTTTAACTATTAATAAAAGTAGTTTGTATTGCTTTTTTGTCGATGGGCTATTCAGAAGAAAAAAAATCGTTATTATGCGTCTTTTTTATGGTAACAATAATAATGTGACGACAGTGCAAAGGAAATATTACTTATATTATAGATACTATTAAATACATAGTAAGAAAGTTTATTAAACGAAAAAGCTTTAAAATTAAGAAAAGGACTGCAGCACGAAATGAAAACAAAGTTTTGGATATCCTCGTTTTTTCAGGATAATTATTATACTTTTTCTATTGGACTAGCACTAACTACTTTTAATAATTTTAGAAAATCCTGAAATATCAATCTCGGATGCGGCATCTGAACTAATAAAACAGATTATAAAATTTATTTAACCTTAAAATTTTACAAGTTTTATCCTTATAAATTTATGTCCGTTCAGAATATTCCTGAACAAAACATGCAGGACCGACCTAAGTATGCATTGGAAATAGCTAGGTTTATGCAGCAGGATCCAAAGTTTTTAAATAAAGTTCTATTCACCGACAAGTCTTCCTTCACTTTAGCAGGAATGTTTAATCACATAATTAAACATTATTGATCCAGAGAAAACCCTCACCAAATTCAGGAACAATTTTATTGTTTCCATGGCTATCTTAATACTAATATGAAACTTTTTTGTAATTTATTAATAATTTAACCTAAAATATCTTAAAAATGGTTCATCCAAATATCATTAATTATATATATTTGAATCAGAAAAAATAGATCTTTCGTTGTAGCGCATAATATACAGGGTTATTCAGTTAAAAAAGTTGAAGTTGCCTATATTTTTCCATTTTTTTATTCCGATATTTTTTTACTAATAATTTCAAAAGATAATATGGAGAAAATCCTACAATTTTATATAAAACATTTTTTTCTGTCTTCAAAAATAAAGGCCTCAGAAACCACGTAAATATAATCAAAGACCCTGTACATAGGGAAAGGCCAAACTTAAGCTAAAATTTGTATAAACACCCTTAAAATGTAACAGCATCACTGACATATTCTTTTTAACAAGTAACTTTGTTTTAAACCACGGCCATAACGAAGTTAGAGAAAGCAATTAAAAGCTTTACGTTACTTAAAGTATTTTCTTTGTTATTTTAGATAACGTTGGCGGGCTTAAACGTTTTTGTTACAGAGATATTAATTTTCAAGAAACTGGAAATATAATAGTAAGTCCCGAGAATAGAAACAAACCGAATCAGAGATCAGAAATTTTTAAGAAGATTTATAAACCAAGGAAAAAGTTTAAACGACTTTCGTTCTAAAGTTATGTCGTAATGTTTTATTTTATTACAAAAAATCTTTAGGATTTTTAAATACATAATGTTTAAAAACTTTAATATTACTTTTTTTATTAAAGATATATCAAGTTATATATATGTTAATAAAATAAGGTTGGATTGTTCATTATCCTATACTTGTTATATTGTTATAACAAGTTAAAAAAAAGGAAGAGATACTGAATTTATTCAAAAAAATACAATATTTGTATTTATTCTGTAGTATTTTATCCCACCAAAAACACTTGTGGCAGAATCAGGGTCAAGTTCCTATCCAAAAATCTCGACCTTTTAAAGTAATAAAATCTAATATTAGTCCACAATTATTTTCTTTTTGGACTGGCAAGTGACCTGTCTGTATTAATAAATGTTCTTTTTTAATTAATACGGACAATTTTTTTGTTAATACAAAGAGATCGATAAAGAAGTCCAAAAGGAGTGGAACTAAATTGTGGACAAAACTTGGTCTAATTTTAGATCTCAGTACCTTAAGAGGCCGAGATTTGTGGGTGGGCATTTGCCCCTTATTTTGCATACATTTAGGTAGGATTTTTTTTTAGTTCAGTGGATAGATTTCTTTTTTTTTAAATTCTAGAATAATTATGACCTCAGAAATCCAGATTGCAAACTTTTAAGCTACCTTCTAAATATACGATATAACCGCACCTGTTTAAGAGCGTTCTTAGTAAAAATGTGCAGTTTTCGGAATGTTTTCTTTTCTTGTGACCTAAAACCTACTCACATACCATAGGACCCCGCACAAACCTTAAGAAAAATGAGTTTCAGCCAATTTTTTTAGAACTTTGCAAATTAATAGTTCTTAATGCGTTGATCAAAAGTCTTCATGAGCACAAAACCCGATAACGGTTCGAACACCTCCAAAAACACCTCCACCTGTCAGGAGAATGCATTTGACTAATTATTGGTCAATTGCCTTACTGATGTTTTTTATACCGTGGTCAAATATTTAGCCACCCATTCAATAACTTGACTTAAGCCTAATATCCCCGAAACATTTAACTACTCTCCTCCCTCACCCCTCAACTTCCCACCACGGGCCAAGGCCTGCCATGTGACTTTTCCCTGTTTACGAGTTGTAAAACTCGTTGATCGTGAATTTCGTGATAAAACTACCTAACGATCGCAACCCAATACTCTTCAACCACAACGGTAAAACCAAACGGTTTTACCGTTGTACCAGTAAGCTGAAAAAGGTTACATGTCACGCATTGGTATGAGGTAATTGGGATGGGGTTTTATTGTTAGCTGGCTGTGGTACGGAAATGGAGATCGAGGGGTTTTACAACCCCTTGATCCCAACAGGAAAATTCACATGGCAGTGGGGTAGGGCAGTAGTTAAATGCTTGGGTATGTCAAACTTAAGTCTGGTGACTGTGTGGGTTGATATAAATTCAACTGCAGAATTAAATATTTCGGTAAGGCAATTGACCAATATGTCAAATGCGTCTTCCTGACTTTGGGTGTGATGATTAAATAATGATTGCGGTGAAGCTGGCCAAAATTATTCGTGTAATAAACACACTGCGCACATCAGGCTGGTACTTGGCGCGCCTAGAAATGTCTTCTTAAACCATAAAGGAGCATAAAAGCTTTACCAACTTTATAGTTATAAAAGTTACAACCAGCTTATAACAATCAAGAAACTAAAAGCAGTTTTAATGTAATAAAACAGTTAAATGCAAACTGCAGATCTGTTTTAAATACAAAGAATAAAGTCCTATTTGCTTTTACTTAGAAATGGCTGAAGAAAACCAAAGACATGTGTTACAATACCAAGTTTATTTGCTAAGAAAGATTTTCGAAAGTAAAGATTATTTTTTACCAACTTATCTTCAGAATTATTTAATCAATAATAAGGCAGTTACAGAAATTGAAGCAAGCCAGAAGAAATGTAGAAATGCAAACGCCTGTCGCTGTACATTTCCTCTATCCTACCTTATGTCCCCACTACTATGCTCCAAGAGCGTGTTCAGCGCAATATCTGGGCAGACACTTACCCCAAATTTTTATGAAAATTAAAAGTATACAAGTTGGAGAATAAAATTTGAAGTTGAATAACTAACGTTTACTAAATTTAAAAAGGAACAATTACAGTTTCTACTGGACATGGGTAACAAAATATTTATATATTATATAAACATTCCTATTTAATTAATAGTCGCAGGCTTACTTCACCGCCAGCTACAACAGCCCACAAAACGACAGTATGTCTATCTTTCTCTTTGCAGAGGCTAACTCACGCATTTGGAATCCGCAGTACGTCTATGCGATTGCCTTAGAACTTTTGTCGCAAGTATAATTATGCTAATCATCTTTGTAAAATGGCAATTAATATATTGTTATTATGTTACTAAGCGGAAAATTGTATTGTGAACATGAGTATCTCTATATTCTTTTTTATTCTGGTGTGCTGTTTTAATTCAACAAATTTACCTAATTAAAGAAAATAATTTTACTTGAAAAGTTGGTATTACCGTTTTTTAAAAATATTTTTTTACACACGGAAATTCACTCGGAAAACGGCTTTTTTGAGAAATAAATGAAATTGAAATATAGAGTTAATAAAAGTGTCTTTTATCTAATTAAAAAAAAACGAATTTTTTTATCGTCTGTAAAACGAGATATTAACAATTAAATTGTGCATAATTAACATTGTCGATGTCTGTCATATTTATATAAAAGCTATGCATTCATTCATTTCGGAACATCTTGCAAACGGTTCTAACGATATTTTTTAAAAACCAATGCAATAGAAATCAGAATATTAGAAAATTAAAAAAAAAATTTTTTTGGCCGTTTTGTTAGCAAGAATTATTTTAAAGTTTACATGTCTTTTTGGGTTATTGAGAAATACTGTACACTATTTTATTATTATTTTTTAAGTAATCGCTCTTATGAAATGTGTATTTTAGGGTGGGTCCAAAAAAAGTAAAATAGTGTAAAATATTACTGAATAACGAATAAACCTTCTGTGTTGTGTGTATAGTCCCTTAACAAAAATAATATTTTTAAGCATTAAGAACCTCTAACTTATGGTAAAGCGTATTCGATTTTATTTGGAACAGCGCTAAAATTGGGGTCCACCCAAAATGCTGCATTACGAATTAAGCTAAAATGGGAAAAATATAATGATTGATACTGGTACTAGTTCCGGCCTGTTCAGCAATTAATTTTTGTTTGAGAGAGATGAGCGAATTCGACGTGAATGGAATGAAAGAGACAAAGAAAAAGACGTTTATTCCAATCTCGATTTGACTTGTAGACGGGCCGGGCTTTTCTTACTATAAGGCGACAATTTTGTCTTCGACTGTCGCGAGTAAACTATCTTGATTCGTTTCCTAGCATAATAATTAGTGTGCGCTATTTTATTTTTAGCTACCAGCTATTCTCCCTAAAAAATGCATAAAACAATGCATAAAGTAATGAACAGCTTCTTTAAAATGTATCTAAATAATAAATAAAACAAGTATTTTTACATTTCTTGAGATTAATAGCTCGTCTGTGGTGAGCTATTATTTCTCTTTAACATTTTATGCAATGTTGAATAGCTTTAGGTCGGGTAAAAGCGTTAAATTAGTTTCTTTGTCTTTGCATCAGTGGCAATTTTCTGGGAAAGAAAATTGCAAGGACAAAACAACATGATATTGGAACGAGACAAAAGGAAACTATACAATGTTTAAATAAACCTGAAATAAAATTTAAATAAAATGGTCTATTCCTAACTTGTATATTTGTGTTTTTTTAAGGGTTTGTTACATTAACTATATTTTTTAATTGTGTATTATATATTTAAAAATTATTGTTTGCCACTATATGTTATTTAAAATACATAGCTTATTTTTTTGTATGTATTTAAATGGAAAATATTGCCAGCCTAATGATACATTATCGTGCATAAACTTGGTAAAAATAAAAAAGAGGAGAAAACCAAACGATTATTTTGATTGGCTAAATGGTTGGTAGCCTTTAATAGTTAAGAAGTTTGGCCAAAACTTAAACACAACTTAACCTATTAAGTGATCGGCGAGCTTTATTTTAGGTTAATTTAAATATAAGAATTCGTTTTCTATAACTAAAGCAATTTGCTATTTCAATCATTTATTATGTACAACAATAAACTGGCTTTTGTTTAAAGCACCTTTACTAAAAATATCGCCAAACAGAATAATCATTTTAAAAGCAAGTTACTGCTTACCCCATATAACCATCAGCAATACCGCGAAGTAAAATGTACTTTACATTATCCGTTGTTTTTTATTTAGTTTATAAAAATATCAACATAAAAGCAAAAGGCAATTAAAGGGTACAGAAAAAGAACGGGCTAAGTCAAATTTTATGGTTTTAAGAAAAAGCAATTTTAAATTTCAAAACACTACAAAAGTAACTGGATTAATTTAATTTTCTTTTTACCAATATGTTTTTCAACTATCTGAGATCTGTAGGTCATAAACTGCAAGCATTTAAAAAAAATTTTATAGAAAAATCAACAAGTTATTGATAACTGGTCGTGACCGTTTTTTTTTCCTGAATTTATAACAATTTTGTTTTGTAAAGTATGTTTAATTCACTCAACATCCAGCGTTATGCCTATACAGAGTGTCCTGACAAGGTCGTCCTTCGGCGATACCTTGAGAATTCTTTATCGCATAGCTTTCGGAAAAACATATTTATATTAAAACCGGCCTCGAGAAAATGCTGGAAATTATTTTCAAGTTTGTTATTCCACCTCCAGAGGGCGTAAAACTAAGAATAAAATTAAAAACACGGATTATTTAAAAAATGTCATATTAACTTATGTCGTTGATAGTTTTCTCACAAACTATGTAAAATTTAGGAACCTTTCTTTTAAGCGTTTTTGTCTAATCTGTCAAATATAGAGAGGGAGAAACGAATTTACATTTGAAAAAATTAAATAACTTTTTTTCAGCTTAACCAATTTTGATATACTAGGTCTTGTTTGAAAGAGCTTTTACCAGGGCTTAAGATAAAATATTGGTTTATTTAATTTATTTTTTTGTTTTATCCCTAGAGACTGATTTGAGTCAAAGTTATAAATTTTGCCAATTTTTTTGAAAAATTTATATACAATGATATTATTATTATAAGCCCATTAAAAAGAGCATAAAAAAGTAAAGAAACTGGTGAAAACCGCATTTCGATATCTTAGTTAATCTTCGACGCATTGCCGAAAAGCTGCATTACTCGTATAGGCCTTTTCATCACAATTTTTTTTTTGTGCGCATGCGTCAGTGTCAGCCATTTTTTTCGTACTGTTTTTTGTAAACAAGCACGTTAAAGGGCCTGTAAACACTTATTTAAAATAAAAAAATACTAAAGAAAGTATAGTTATTGAAGGAAAGAAATACGAAAATAAAGAAAAAGTGCCTTAATTAGCAAATAGGTTTTTTCATGGATTATTATAATGATATCAGTACGAAAAGGAACGAAGTAGCGGTGTTGTTATGGAGTATGTAAGAGTGATACACGCTATAAATCATTTAAATACAATACAATTTAATCAATATAACAATTGTATATATGTGGTAGGCCTAATTAGAATAAAATTATAGATACTTTTTGTATAGTAAAGAAGTAATGATGCTAACCTCTTAATCAGCTCACTTCTTTTTTCCTTTTAAAGACGTCCATGACATTTAAGCTACCTTTTTAATTGCGTACAATTATGGGCTTCAACTGAATTATAAATTAGTGAAGCGCCATCAACGATTTTTTTCAGTAAATGATTTAATTGGGGAGATAATACTGCATTCCCACAAAACAGTACGAAACTTTTGAATTCCCGCTATTTCAACATGGCGACTGCGCTTGCGCTTGTCACATGATGAAAAGACCTATTGTGTCGTATTTTAAGCTGTCAGATAAACAACGCGGCATTTTTATCGTGAGTGCCGGGACGTCAAAATTACAGAAAAGAGGGACGTCAAAAATGACAAGTGCATTGTTTGTCAAACCTGATAAGTTTAAATTTAGTTTTTGTTTATCGCAGTTTATCGTTATAATTATTAGTAGTAGTGTTGTTAATCGTTGTTAAGTAATTTTACCACCGAGGCAAACGATATGCTCGCCGTTTATGTTGAAAATTTTTAAAATGTCTTTATTGCTGCAAGACAATATGCCATAAGATATCTCAAAAGACAACATTTTAATAAAAAAAAATGTTTAGACGTTTGGCAACCCGTTTAAGAAAAATGGAAATGTGCATCCTATACCAGGACAATGAAGATACAATAAGCCAAAGCCCGTAGATAATAATAAATCAGCTATTATTATCCACTAGCTGTGTAATAAAATTAATGCTGGTATTAAATTGATGGAACAAATGGTTTTTGTTGTCTTGACATTCTCGATAAAAACGCCGCGTTGTTTATCTGACAACTTACAATAGGGAAGAATACGAGTAATGCAGGTTTTCGGCAATAAGTCGAGAATTAATTAAGATATCGAAATGCGGTTTTCACCAGTTTCTTAAATTTTTCTGTTTTTTTTAATGGGCTTATAATAATAATACCATTGTATTTGAATTTTTCGAAAAAACAATACAAAATTTATAACTTTGACACAAATCAGTCTCTAGAAATAAAATAAAAAGATAAATTAAGTAAACCAATATTTTACCTTAAGCCCTGATTAAAGCTTTTTTAAACGAGACATAGTTAATCAAAGTCTGTTAAGTGAAAAAAAGTTGTTTAACTTTTTCAAATGAACATTCGCTTCTCTCTACTCCCAATATTTAACACATTGGGAAAAAGGCTTAAGTTTGTGACAAATCCATCAACGACATAAGTTAATATGGCGTATTTTTTAATAATCCGTGTTTTCAATTTTGTTGTTCATTTTACGCCCTCTAGCAGTAAACTTAGAAACTTGAACATAATTTCCAATGTATTCTCGAGGCGAATTTTACCATAAATATCTTTTTCCAAAAGCTATGCGATGAACGGTTTCCGAGATATCGCTGGAGGATGACCTTATCAGGACACCCTGTATAACCAATATAGTGAAACAAAACTGATCTTAAAAATTGAAATTGAAAATAATCTTCGGTATTCTCATATAAATCTGATCACCTAAAATGACTTAATAGTTCAATTAGTGTATGAAAATAAGCTAGTTTGTTTTTTTGTTTACTTTGAAAGTTTTTTTATAGAAAATATTTTTTTCTATATTTCCAGTTAATTATGCACCAGTGAAATAAAATAATCTTGAGCTTCTTTTCTACAGAAATTTTAAAAATTCTGCAAATTATTGGTAAGTATTAAAACCTACTTGCATACCAAATTTTAAGTTTTTATTCTCTGGGAAAGTCCCCATAATTTTGATGAGTCAGTCAGTGAGTCAGTCAGTCAGTAAGTAAGTAGTAAAAAGGTGATTTTTAAAATCGAATCTCACAAACCACTTGACATAACTTTCTCAATTTTTGTTTATGTGAATTTACATACCAAATGGCATACCTTTATGTCAAACGGTGTGTAAATCCGCTACTGCCTTTCATTTATACCTATGTATAAAATTAAACATCAGTAATACATACCGTATGTTGTTCATCCTAAGTTATTATAATTTAAGGTAATAAAACAATTTACCAAGTAATTTTCAAATTTATATTTTTAAAAGGTTTTCCCATCTTAAAACCTATTTGAAAATAACCCTTTCTATACTTGTATATTATTTAAAAAAAATATTTTTAGGTTTACAAAATCAAGTATTTATTTAAAGCTATACAAGTAAGACGTTAAGAAAAATATTTTCCGAAAACTGCTCTTTTAAGTTTTGCTATATTATTTAGCTATCTACGTCTGCATAATTAATTTGACATAAAAGCTTTGGACACTTTTGCCAAAAACGAGTAAAAGTCACCTCTGATACCATTAATATTTCCTGAAAACTTTATTTTTGCCAGCAGATCCCTAGATGTTCTAAGCCGGTAAGTGTAATAATGATTTTTAAACAATACAAACAATGCAAGTTCAAGAGAAAAAGAAGGATTTTTTTAAATTTAATAAGACAAACAAATACCGAGCAGTCAATAAATTTATTTTAACACGTTATAAATTTTTGTTTAAGGTTGAAGTAATTTGTAACAATATTTGTTTTGATTAAATTGGCAGTAATTATATTATCGTTAAAAGTTTTTTCAGTGGCTTATTTATTATGTAAAATATTCTCTTTGCTTATTGATAAAAAAGTATTAGTTTGGCGACTGGTCGTTGAGCTTTAAGGGGGCCCGTTTCGCCATTTAAACCTCCAAAGAACATTACTGTCTTTTGACTAGGTACTCAAAAACTTGACAAAATAAATAAAGGATCATATATTTACATAAAAAGACATTTCTTTCTCGTAAAGACATATAATAAAAAAACTAAGTTTTAATGCTTTAAAAACAAGGTTGAAAACCACTTAAAAATTGAGTTGGATTTTCGGTAGTTAAAATTAAATATTTCGGTATAAGCATTTCTTTCGCATTATAACTCTTTACGTTTGTAGAATTAGTAACCAAGAAACAAAAATAATATTTTTATTATGCCTTTTTCTTATCCTGGCTCTTTTTATTGTAAAATTTTAATTGTTTATCCCATATTCGATGTATTTAAACGGGCGGATTAAAGGATAACAATTCAAATAACGTACACTTCAAGAAGGAAAGAAGACGGGTTTACTAGGTGGAGTAAAACATAGCGACTTATATGGAATCTGCCCGAAAACAACTTTTCTGAACTTCAGGTATTTTTAAGTAGATGGCGCAGTTAAATAAAACGTCGGTAAAATCGGGGTGGTAGACAGGCCCGTACTAGTAAGATTTTTTAATTTAATTTGATTATTATTTGTTATTTAATACTTTCAAACAAATACCTTTTAAAGGCACCTTGCTGGTCGCCCGTGCGCAAGTGTGCGAAAAAAACAAGATTAGCAGTATAAATCTCTCTCCTCTAGTCCTGATTGTCGGCGGGGGGGGTTACATACCCCAATATCACCATGCATAGAAATATCATATTTAATGTTTCTAGGTGAAAATGGCGTGGACAAAAAAAATTAAGTTTAAACTCTTGACTTTTTAGTCCGACGTCGTTTTCACCTAGAAAAATTAAATCAGAATTTCTCTGAAACTTTTGACCTAATTATTATTGAAAAAAAAAAGATTTCCAGGGCGTCCGTTATGTACCCATTTCGTGGGGAGGATCAGGAGAAAATTTATGGGAATTTAAATTTTAAATTTTGGCCGACGGTCAGCGCGAACGGCTATTAAATAAAAAATAAACCATACGCAATAGGTCTATTAGCTTTGCAGTGAAGTTAATCATGCTTTCATTGACATGCTACGTTCGACTGAGCGCTGACCCAAGCACTAAAAGAAAAAACCTGGGGTTTAAAACCCATACTTACTCAGTGTATTTCCATCATTTATTATCGTTTCAAATTTATTGCTTAACGGTGGAATATTGTTTCGACCTTCAGTGTATACCCACAGCACCCTTAAGTGTATTAATTCCTTGGTGCGAAAAACGTGGAAGAGGAAGAAAATACCTTTTTTCTCCTTCCAAGATCTATTGGTTGAAACCTCCTCATCGCTTATCATCCGTTGAAGGGAGAGAAAGGTTAAGTGTGATTTTCTTCCTCTATCGCAGTGAGGCATCAACTGCCTCTAGTAGTATTGCTTGAGAGTTTCACACAACTTTATAAACTTTATTGGCTTTTTTGTTAACGGTTTTTAGTCAATGGCATCAGTTTATAATGTGTAATTAATGTTCATTCACGAATAAAAATTTTTTGGTTCAAAAATATCAAATTCGGATTCTCAGTTAATAGGTTAATTTGTTTAAAGCGGTTTTCAAATTTCTATAACTCGGTTATTTCAGTATTTAATTGTTGCATTTGACTTTTACATTTTTAACATTTTTGGGTCAATTAATATAAAATAAACAATAAAATTGATAAACCAGTTTTTATTTAAAAACACATACAAAATGTTTTCAATTTTTTTCTAATACAGGGTGTCCCCGATCGACAAACTGCGGCGATTTCTTGAAAAGTGTGTTTTGGAAATTTTGAAGATTTACTAAGTTTGGGACAAGTCCTAAAATATTTCCAGGGTGGTTTATACCAGGTAGGTGTCAACCTGCTTAATTTAAATAAAACACCCCATGAGTAAAGAAATCTGTATGCGGGCCATCAGATATTTTAACCTGGGCTGTACTGCTGCTGTTGCAGTTCCCGTTCCAAGTTAGACTTGGGGGCAGTGAAACGCAACGACAATGAAATGCCAAGTTTAAAATTGGCAGTTACTTTTGAAAGTTGTATCCCGATGAAATATAATTTTAAAAATAATGCAATTAAATTTGTACTTACCTTTTGTCATCTTTGGGTATAAAATACCCTAACCAGGCCTAAACTCTTTGAGTCATTTTGTTTTGTATTTCCTTATAACCACTTTTCATCGTCTTTTAATGTCTTTACAGTTCAAGAACACAAAACGAAAACAAAATGCACCAATTACATTCCATAAATATTTACCCTTTAACTAAACAAAGCATTTTGAAATATAAACAAAACTGTCTTATTCGGAATGGCCTTTGAAATCCAGAACACCAACTGATTTTTTTATCCTATATTCTAATAGGTACATTCGACCAAAAGCCAGGTATTGCATATCTTTGTCATTCCATAATGTAAAAACAAGGAAAATAGATGCGACGAGCATCACAAGGTAAAGGACAAATGATAATCCTCTTTCTCGTCTCGGGCAAACCAAATTTTATATGGGACATTCTCCAGTAAAAAAAAAAGATGTACATTTTAAACTTGTTACCCATATTAAAATAATTATTTTTGTTTGGACTAAGTTATTTGGGTATAAAACTACATTTTTTTTGTTTACAATATTTTATTAAAAATAATATTGACGTTTTGGAGATAAATGTACTATCTCCTTAATAAAACAAATAAAAATTTCGTTGCTTAAAACTAATTTAACAATATTTTAAAACAGTCAAAAATACCTAAAAATCAAAAAAAAGTTAATTTTGGGAGGCGTTTTGTCTCGACCGACGTCGACTAACAGCTGGTCTCCAATGAAAATGTGTACCTTTGATCAACTACAGCGCAGAATTCTTGGTGGTTTAAATTTAAACAACGAACGAAATTCCCGTTTTTGCTCGCCCGATTTAAATGGCGAACCGAAAAGACCGAAGAATTCGTTCGTGTTCCGCATGTCCCGACGTTTTCCGGTAAACCGCAAATAAAGAAAATTCGTGCTCAAGTAAACGGTGTCTAGTTAGTAGCGAGCGAATTCATTGCAAACAAATTTATGGGCTGCGTTAATATAATTTGTATTTTACAGGTAATAAAAGTGTTTTTAAAATTTTTGGTTTTATAAGTGTTTAATAAGACCAAACAGAATGGAGTGGACAAACAGAACACCCTTCAATTAATCGAATTATATAGAACAAACCTCCTATGGGATCCAAAATCAAATTTGTACAAAATAACCAACAAGAAAATTGATGCGTGGACTGACATTTCGTCAGAATTAAATTGCGTTGGATGAAAATAAATTCGCCTTGCATCGTTCAGGCGAAACCAAAAATCTTCACAGACATTCTACAAAAGTTTGTTTTTGGGTTATCGTTTGTTAAATTCTTAACAAAGCTTTGCTCCTGTATGGTTTCTTCATTTAACAAATTAAAACACCTTTTCTTTTTTTTTTTTACGTTTTTGCGAAAGGCCCCTATAACTACAAAACGGCAGCGCTAAAACTCGTCATCTGTTTCCACGCATGATGAGTTTCCACGGATCGTTTGCGAACGAGGGAGCAGAACGATTCATTCTTCGTCCGTTCGCTCGTGTTCCACTAATTTAAGTGCTCCTTACCCCTCATTGTAGTTGATCATTTTTATTTATTCGTCCGATGTCAGCGCCCGTCGCCATCGGTCGCCTTTTAGTTTTGATAAAATACCTTTTTGGTTCCCCAGAAACATTCCAATACTTAAACTAAGGCGGGTTAAACAAGGGATATCCCTTTGCTTTTATACCTATGATACCTATTTGTTTTTTTCATTGAATTTCTAAACTTTCATTTTCTGATTTTTTAAATTTTTACTTGCTTGTTACCACACTATTTTTTATGCTAAAAGTCTGGTACTTTAACATAATAGGGCGGTAAAATATTTTGTCAATTTAACTATATCGCAACATTTTAGTTACATGAGTGAACAAACATTCAAATTTTTTAATAATTTTTAAAAATTTTGCATACTATTATTTTTAAATTTTACCAATAAAAAAAATTTAATTTGTTTTATAATACAGTCAAATTTTATTATGGCGAATTTAATTTAAAATTGAAAATATTGAAGAATGACCCAAATTTTATTAAATTGTTTCAGCTTTGGGGCGAAATAATCTTTCTTGAACATATTGGCATTTATTTTTAGTTGAAATTGTTGACATTTTTTCGGTTATACATTTCACGCACCGGGGCACACTTGGTGGAACACAAAATTGTAAAATATTAGTATCTAAAATGCCGCATCAGCGCCACCTTAAAGTGTGGTGTTATATTAAAATTTTTGTTGACAGCAGCAATTTCAAATGAGACAGCTTAACACCTAGCTAATCTTGAGTAGAAATATTTCTAAACCTTTACTATACAATTAGTTCCAGAAGTTATATTATTAGCGTATGACAAAACCACCAAGTAAAACAAAGAATAAAACATTAATATAAAAAATAGCAAGGATTGGTAAGCTGTAACTTTCGAACTATCCAAATATATTACATTTAATATAGCAAAAACTTTTAAATTAGGCAAATAGTACGTTTAAAAACGAATGTAAGTTATACTTTAAAATAAATGCTTATAACAACATTATTTTCCTTAAGGATTGATGATTATTTGGAAAGAAAGGGATTAATAATAGAGTTTTAAAATTATAAAAAGCCTTTATTAAAAAAATAATTAAACTTATAACTTTGGCATAAGAGTCAATGCTTGCGTAATTTTGCCCAAATATTTTATAAATCTACGAAAAAATCTGACTAGTATTTAAATTTTTTGAAAGCCTTAACTTTAGCGGGCTAAGTTTTGCGTTATTACTATTATTTTGAAACTTGTTTAATTAAACATTTTAAGACCGATTACCGAATGTGCTATTAACAATTCGTAGAAAAAAAAGTAATGACAACAAATATTAAAGCATAGAAAACAAACTATTTAAAACTTGGACCTGATATTTATAAACACAAAGAGCATATAAATCAATCTGAAGGGATTTCTGTAACTTTAAAAGGTTGAATGTCGGTCGGGTTTATCTTTAAGCTAATCCCAATCTTAATTTTTTTAAACCTTTTTTATTTGCTTCAAATATTCGTAATATTGGGTAAAATAAATTTATTGGGAACAATTTAACATTTAACCCTCGAATCTACGACAATTTTGCATTTTTGGATTCAAGATGAATTAATTTTAACTTTATTTTATACATTTCTGTGAATCAATTTGTTTTGGTAAATATTTGCGTTTTAACTGCAAGATGGATTCTGACGACTATTTGGTGACTGAAAACAACAGGCTTGCTACTTTGAATTTTAAAATATTACTTTTTCTTTTTTCATTTTATTGTACTTACTACATTGCGCTAAATTTAATTTTTTAAAGTCAGATTTTGCAAGTTATTAATACTTTACTACAATTACGTATTAGTCGCCATATTTTTATTTAAGGTGCGTTTGGCATTATTTTCGTTTATACTTAAAAGCATTGACTTTTTAGTCAAAAATTAATGCTTTTAACCAAAGCTTTTGCTATTTAGACACAATCAGTCGTTACGGTACAATATCTGTGCCCCGTGACTGACAGGTATTTTTTTCTTTTGACATGTACTTAGGGGTAAAATAAATTTAATATTTTTAAAGTTGATTTAGGCAGGACCAATTTTTAGGTTATTAAGTTAGTACAACACTTAAAAATGTTTATAAGTAATTTTTTAAATCTGTAGTCGCACATACCATTTAAAAAAAACTTTTGCTATAGCCAGTATTTAATAAAAACATAGTATTGATTTTAAACCAGTTACAGATCTTACATTTAGAACAGAGAACCGGTAATCTTAAATCTTAAAAAAACCTATGAGATGCTACAAGCTTTATTAATTTGATTGTTACTTCTTTCGTATATAGTCGCAAAACAAACCAAATCACTTTTGACTTGAGTCTACTGATATTTAATATAACCCAAAAATCTAAAATAAATGTGTTTTATTGTATTTTATGATACTACAAGATAATGGTGCTAAAACATGTATATAGAATTTCTTTTATTAGTTGTAGGAAACCTTTAATATCATAGATTTTAAAAAATGACAACACTAAAGTTTAATTACTGAACATTCTATGCTTTTATATCTATTTTTTTAGTTATAAATTTCCATAAATAAATGTTTTAATTTTGTATGTATAATCATTATATTTAATATGAATGTTTATGTTCAATTTACATTTGTATTGAATCAATTTAGAGTAGAAATGTAATATTAATTTTTAATCGATTTTGAGCTATGCATTAATGAATGTTTTAAATAATAATAAACATTGCTCGGTATAACGGTTTGTTCCAAAACTCATTTCAATAAATCGTCACACTTTATTTAAAACCCAATAAATAGTTAAAATAAAATGTTTGTTATTTTTTAAACTCGTTAAAATTATTTTGCCTCAAATAAATAACTATTATTAAATGGGTTTACATGAATACCTTCAGAATTATTATTTTTAGACGACCTTCAGAGGTTAAAACAATCGCCTGATTTTGTAAGGTTACTGAAGTTAAGCATAATGAAAGATGCTTAGTATTTAAATAAGTGACCGATTAATAACTTCTCACAGATATTAATTGTTTGAAAACCCAGGGAAACTGCACTTCTTGTTAGGATAACAAGCTACGAAATTAGTACGGAATTAACGAGATAAGTTAATTGATATTTTCTACGGAAAATTTATTCTAAGTCATTTGACCTGGATAATTTATTCTAAGCCATTTGACCTGTAAAAGCAAAGTTTGTAGGAGATGCAATTTTGGAACCTTTTTTTTTGTCACATCTCAAACATATTCTACTGGAAACAAGTCTGAAGATCAAAGATGCCGTGAAAATGAATGTTAAACAATGGGTTGTTTTTAAAAAAAGCATGTTCCATTTTATTTAAATAAACACTTGCATAATTTAATGGTAAACTTAATTTTTTTCTTTGCCATATCCATTGCGGAGCGATAGACTTACAAAACCAGGTCTATACAGTTGTCCCAGTGAATTTTTATTTTCAGGTAGTTATCAAGAGTTCTGGTAAATCTCTCGACCATTTCATTTGACAGAAAATGAAGGGGTGTCATTCTGATTTTCAGAATTGCCAAGAGATTGCAAACATTCTTGAATAGATATGATTTAAAATTTCTGCCTTGATCAGTGTGTATTTCTCTTGGTACTCTATATCGACAAATCCATTTTTAAAACAGTACGTCAACAATAGTGGTAGATTCTTGATTTGGACTTCCAACCATTTGCTAAAATAATCCATCACTACCAAGATATAGCAATTCTCAGATTTACTTACTGGAAATGGTCCCTCTATATCTACGGCAATTCTTTTAAGGTGCTCCAACATTTAATAATAAATAAACATTTTGTCATATCTGCTAATAAAACCTATTATTATAAATCTTGGATAATAACAAATGTTAAATAATCTTGTAATCAAATATTAAATAATCTCTTAATCGTAAAGAAGTCATGCTAAGGAAATTAAATTAATTAAAATTGTGAAAGATTTAAAAAAAAAATAAATTAAAGAGATTTAAAAAAAAG
Organism: Listronotus oregonensis; assembly: GCA_019359885.1. NCBI lineage: Eukaryota > Metazoa > Arthropoda > Insecta > Coleoptera > Curculionidae > Listronotus > Listronotus oregonensis. The sequence goes on from JAHBCN010012418.1 coordinate 20,196, forward strand.
TATTATTCTGATATCTCTCTAAATAAACTAAACTGTCGACAAATTGCTATTTTAATAGAAAATATTCTTAAAAGCAATTAAATTAAGCTGAAAAAAATTAACATACACTTAAGTCTTCAATTTGTAAATTTACTGCTTTAACAAGGACTAGAATAGAAATTTTAATTATCACGTATACAGGTTGTTCAAAAAATGCACGACCAGATTTCAGAAGGTGATTTCTCATTGAAAAATATAGAAAAAGTTTTAACAAAAATGGCTTAAAAAAAGCATAGTTTCTAAATACAAGGTGTTTTTTTAATGGGTTTTTTTTTGTAATTATCCCAAATTTGTCAGTGTTATTTTTAATAACAAGGATCTAATTATTATTTAAAAAAATGTACCATTGGCTTTTTGCCATTTTATATATTTTTCCAGATTAAGCAACAAAAAAACTTTCTTGTTTTTTGGTATTTTAAAATATTTTGCTTCGTTTTCGAGAAAAAATTAAAACCAATTCATTGGTGTAATGTATTTTAATTGTTTCCTTTAGTTTCAAATTCAAATTTAATTTTTCAGTTTTTTTTTATTGGGACGCAAAGACTTGCAATAAATTGGCATTAATTTTTCCCAAACGAAGCCAGATAGAAAATTATATATGAGAAAAAAAAGTTGTATTTTTGGTTGCTTAATAAAAAATTGCAGTGGCGTACATTCTTTTCACAATTATTTTCACTAAGGTGTCCCCTTGGACGTCACTGACTTAATAATTCTAATTTAATCGGACCTTATAAATAGAAATCATACTAACAAGTTTCATAGAAATAGGATACAAGGTATTTAAGATAATTACAAAACCTTTTTTAAGAAGTTTAACACCTCGTATCTTAAAACCATGTATTTATGGACCAAAATTTTATAGAAACTTACTAAGAAATCATCTAAATTTTCGATAAATTTTTTCAAATACCCTGTATTGCTTAATGAGCATTTAGACATTAAACTTTAAAACCCTTTTTAAAAGCCCATAAACCTCTTTATATCTTCAAGTCGTTTAGAACTAATATCTGCGCTTGGAGTTGTATACAGAATTAAGGATAAGACGAAATCAATGCACACTGAAATGTAATCTGATTTTAAGCTGTTTGAAAACTAAATTTATAAAATAGGAGAAATCAGATAAAATTTTAATATTTTATGTTAAAGGTGAGTGAATTTGTATATTAAATATTTCTATCGTAAAGTTTCTTTAGAAATACTTTTATTTAAAAGACACCTGACACATAATAATTATGGGTGGGCAAAATCAGTACGAGTATTGCTTTGAACATCTGAATAAATAATTTACATTAAAGCAAAGATAATACTACCAAAGAATTAAACCTCAATAAGAAGCGACAATATTCGAAGTCCCAAAATTTTTAGGACGGGGCAAAGCTGTTTAACTGTCAAGCCCGCTGCCGGCAGCTATTAGTCCGGGATTTCATGTTTCCTTTAGTGCTTTGTTGAGTTTTATGTGTTGTTTTATTCGTTTCTTTCAGTTTTGTGGATATCTTTAAAAACAAAGCACTAAAGTGCATAGTAATTGCGATACTTGTAAAAATTATAGATCAAATGCGAATCTTTGGATGTTAATTCTTTTTTTAAAGTACAGTGTGGATCAAAATGGAATAAATTCAATATTAAATAAATAGGGGCTTATTCGAAAAAATGCTGGACATATCGATTGGTATTTTTAATTGCGCATTTTTTCAACAAACTGTTAATACAGGGTGTCGGCGGTGGTCAGTATCAACTTTCTTAATTTAAATGCAACCTCTGTATATTATTCAATTTTTGGTTTTTTAAAGCATTCTAGACATATTTTATGTAAAATGTCCCATACCTATTGCAACTGTTTAGTAAATATTAAGCGTTTTCAGGTTTATCCTCTATTGCCTTTACATCTTTGCCACTTTCGTGAGGTTTTTTTGGTATCTTATAGATGCACCGAGTTAATTATAATTACTTTATAAGCATTAATTATCACCCCTGAAATAGACATAAGAAAGGTTATAAATATAGCTAGAAAATATATTTTAGGATGACTTCTGTTGTTGCAAACTGTTGTAACTTTAGTATTCGTTCTCGTTCCTCTCAAAAAAATAAATTTGTTACATTTTCTGTTTAGTGAAAAATAAAAAGTGTTTTTCTCAAGAAAAATTGTTTTTTTTAAAAAAATCATTCCTTCGCCCGCATTGTAACTGCCTGCCGGCTGTGGGAAAGCGTGCGAGAGTAAGAAGAATAGCTGTATAACATTTCTCCACCTTTGCGATGAATTGGCGGAGGGGTGTAAACAATACAAAAGAAAAGAAAAGGGAGAGGTTATACACCTATTCTTGCTTCTCTCTCCAGCTTGTTCCTAAGGCTGCTAGTAGGTATATGCCAAAAAGTAACTTTCAAGAAAGTGGAAATGTAAGCACAATACATCTAAAAGAACCTAAATTTCCTGTTTGGTATAAGACATTTACATGAAGAATCAAAAAATTATTTGGGGGTTTAAAAATTGTGGGTTCATATTATGTATAAAATATTTACAGGAAAAAAAAGCGCAAAAAAATAGTACAAATGTCAGTTTTTTTCAACACGCCCCGTTTATTTATTATTAAATTTATTCCATTTGGTGATCACTTACTTCTCCGGGATCCCGTTCCCGGATCCCGGATTCCCTAATTTTCGGCCCGAAACGGGGTTTTCCGGCCGGGATTTTCGGATTTTTTTCTTATTATATTTTTAATATTGTACAAAAGTGCTTTAAAAATTACAATCACGCTGTCAGAGACAATCCGAGTCGGAATGATGTGTGAAATTCCAACTAGAAGAAAATTGAACAAGAAATATCAAAATACTAAAAATATTAAACTCTATTGTTCATCTCCAAAGTGGAAAATATTATTTGCTTAAGAAGAAGAAGAGAAGATGACGTGCCCCTTGCGTTTAATTAAAAAAGGATGTGGAAAAAAGGTTGCTTAAAGAAAAATTGAGAGATACTCTGGAAAAAAGTACATTTGAAAACCTCAAGAAAATATCATAATAGAACAATATGAACATATCACAAATTATATTGAAAGGAATTTTTAAAACGGTTCTGTTTTTTGCGTTGGCATATGATATGTTAATGGCTATTCCTCCACGTCGAACGAAAGGACCTTTTAAATATATAAAATAAGGTCTATTTAAGTGACAAACATTTCTTTTCTTAAGACATTTTTTAAAAAACAAGTTTGTTTTAAACGTTTTTTTCGAAAATTTCTTCTAAACTTTAATAATTTTTTGTTCCTTTAAACTAGGATAAGATACGACTTTTCATTTTGTTTAGGTTATGTTATGTGTTATTTTGTTCCTAAGATAAAGGTTTTAATGAAAGGTGTTACTTAATTATTTATGGAAAAATTTTCCACATTAATTTTGGTGGAACCGAGATCAATCCGGATCGGGATTAAAAATTAAGTCCGAAATCGGTTAAATTCCTTCCGGGATTGAATGCCCTAACAACTGTATTTAAAGCTTACGACACTACAAAAAACATTCATGGACGTTGCAGCCTCTCCATTTGTTTATTAAATATGTTTATAATTTGGAACATGCTTTTAAAATAAGTTTAAAGATATTTGTATAAACGGAAGTTTACATGAACTCTTAAATGAAATGAATAAAATTTACCCATGCCTGCAATGATTTTCCAAAATGTACATTATAAAATAATTTATTAGGTTAAAATATTTTATACGATCAAATAAACCAACGTGATCTAAAGTACCAGTTAAAAGATAAGAAAAACAAAAAATTATATCCTCTATAATCAATTTATAGTCACGGTAACAAGTCGATTAACTTTCAGATTTTGTTTTGCTAAATGTTTGCCTTTTTTTTTTTTTTAAGGTCCTTTTTCTATCTCACCTTGAACATTCAAGCTCTAACCGTAATTTAGCCTTTATAAAACTAAAATTGTTTTTTGTATGTTTGATTTCAAGTTCTTCCACTCTATTCTTTCCAAAATATCTACTGGATTTTTTTCCAAATTATAAACCTACCAAATTTAATTAATTTAATGGGAACCCCTTTTTATTAAACATCTTAGATTGTATATTAATATTTCTTACAAAATTTGGTTGTTGTTACCAATATAGGAAATGCTAAATAAATGTTTATGTAATAAAAAATTAAAATTTTGTACTGTTTTTACAGCTAAAATGAAAGGATATACATTTATAGTAAAGGTGATTGGTGTATAGGTACCGTTTTACAAAAAAAAACATCCCTTCACCGAATTTTGACCCTAAAACTTTTTTCTTTTTCTTTGAAATGGAGATGTACATCAAGAGTAATTAGCGGAAGAAAAACTGTATAATTATTCGTTTTTTACCAAATATTATACAGTCAAATTAGTTAGACGAAAATGGATTACAAATTTAATTCTGCATAGGTACTGAAGACCCAAAAACCATATATTAACACTTACCCATTATTGTTTTATTACAATTTTAAAATAACGATTTCTTATAATTATTTTACATCGTTCACCAAAATTAATAATTTAATTTTTTTAAGAAAAAATTGCAACATTTAACCCCTGTAAACATCGCTGTTCCCAAAACTAATTTTTCTCAAAATAATCTAATCTTTTGAGAATAACCAACCCAAAAAACTGAAAAAAACTCCTTGAAAGGAACGATTTTCAGGACTGCAATGTATAGTTATAATAAATTTTTCCCGTGTAAAACTGAATTTTACCGTTTATATTTCTCTCAGTGTCCCGCTGTTTAAGTGTCATTCCGTCTAAACGTGACGTCAAATTTGTTTCCCATATAACCAATGCTTTGGGAACTTTATGTCTTTTATTGAGGTTTATATTCTTTGATACTACGGATAGATGGTTCATTTAAATGGGGCCCTGAATCAGTTCGGAGATATCAATGCTTCCGTAAATGCGAATAAAATTAAGTCGGTAACCCCGCCCCGCGAAACGGGTCAAACCATGCGACTGCCAATGTCAGTCCTTTATTTGGAATACAAGTAGCGACGGGGCGGCTAAACGGGTTGTGTATTTTCAGTCGCGTTTTATCACGCCAATAGTAAAATGCCGGCAACACTGTTTAACTTTCGTTCAGGATTGAAATCGCATACCGCGAAAATCTTGCTGGCATCGGCCGTTAGCCAAAGTCCATTAGGGGGATCAAAAAAATAGCATTGAATGGTTTATCTTTTCCGTAGTAGTATTATCTTTTATTAAAGTATATCTTTGAAAAAAAACCATATTTAAATGTGTCGAAATAGAACATAAAATTATTAAATGTATGTTTATTTTAATATTAACCATTCATAATACTAAAAATAAAGCTATTTAAATTCGTATTAAATTATTAAAATTATTTTATTTTTACCGGCATATTTAAAATTAAGAAACATTGAAGAAAGTAGAAGTTTTTTATTATTTTGTTGCCTGAGATTTTGTAGAAACCGTATACAATGAGGATAGAATCAGAGAGAAGTTTATTGCTAATTTTACTTTGCAAATATGTTTATATTTTTTAGAATTATAGAAAGTTGGGACAATTTAATTAGATTTATTAATTTAATTCACTATATTACACTAGTTTTTCCCCATTGCTACTACCATTGCGTAGGATCCTAAAACCTCTGGAGTTACCCATTTTGCACTCTTTTTGCATCCGGTATTAAAAAAATTCTTTTACCTAATTTCAGACTTTCGGATCCATTTTCATATTTCTATAAAAGGCCACATAACTATTCGCAAATTTCAGTTGCAATTTGAACGGCGCGCCGTTCTGCTAATTTGAAGACAGGTAAACAGTTACCAGAGTTACGTTCCGTTGTTAATAAAAAGGTAAAAAATGATGATTCGTTTTTTATTCGAGTTGTTACGGATCAATATATTAGAAACTACCAAAAACGACCCTGCTCTTAATTTTTTATCATGACATATAGGATGTTCCGAAAATAGTACACAATATTTCTAAGGTACATTCTAGACCAAAAATAGAACAAAAGTTTGTCTAAAGAAGAAGAATTGTTTCTTAAGGCAACTAGAGTCCCATAAAAAAAAGGTAAAAATACTTTTAAAAAGATATTCCTAAACTGTCTTGGTTTGGTTTTGGTTAAGATTTTACTTAAATTTTAGCCCCGTCAAAATATTATAACCCTACTGATCGTAGGGTAGAGGTAGATCTTAAACTTCTAAATCCATCCCAAATAATTATATAATTATGTCTATAGTGGTAATATGACATTTTCTAAAAGTGGCGTCAAATAGAAAAAGTAATTGTTTAGAACATAAATATCGTAACTAGCAATTGAGCTTAGTACAAACCTTCGTGGGTACCTTAAGATTAGTAAACTAATTCTTCTTTATAATAATTATTTTGTAAAATATTCATTTTGTAAATAGTCTAAAATTTTTAAATATTTATCAGCTACTCTCTACCGGAACAACTTTTCTAAGCACTTTTAAAAATTGCCGTAAAACATTTTTTATTCACGACCTGAAATTATAGTCATTAAAAACACATTATTAATGAAAAATATATTTTTTAATACAGCAAAATAAAAACCACAATTCTTATTTATTATCACTGATTTAAGCTGACATCACATTTCCCCTCTAAACAATTTTATCCCTTTTTATATAAAAAAAACACAAA
>JAHBCN010012419.1:0-26725 GCA_019359885.1 Listronotus oregonensis
TCCCCCTTAGGTACCCATGATTTAACTTTTTTTTTATTTAATGCCTTATCTTAAATAACTGAATACACCTGTTTAGCAAATTGTAGTGTTAAATCCACTTAAAACTGAAGATCCTTGAAGTTAAATAATTAACATAAGGGTATAAGCAACGGCTTCCAAAGTAATAAACTTAATAATACATTATTAAAGTTTGGCCTCGTTTCGACAGTGTTAAAGTTTATTAACAACCTAATACATTTCTTATATCTTTTTCATTAAATTCAGCGCGTGTATTTTATACTGTGGATTTCAAAAATAAGTAAGCAGAGTATTATTTATTGTTTATTTAGTTAAAAAACACAAATAATACTTAATATATATACGCAACACATGTGGAAACGTTGACATAATAAAATAAATTATATAGTTTAAAAAAAATAGAAAGCACGTTTTTATGGTAAAAATAATATAATATTTAGGTAAGTGTTTGTGTTGCAGAGATTAAAAGTACTATAATCAATTATGACCAATTAATTTGGAATAAGATTAAAATAAAAATTAGGTTATTAACAAAATTATTTAATTATAGTAAAAAAAGCGTGGGGGTGCTTGATTTTTTATTTTTTTTTTAATCTTTATGACAGCTCACGAAGGATTATTATATATGTTTATTATATCCTACACATTATAATATACATAAATATATAAAACTACCAAAGTACCGTAAGTGCCGGGTTTTCCGGTGTTTAACCCATTTCTTCCCAGTTGTTCCGTCAACGTTGTCCAAGCACTGAAACATGCAAATGTTGCATTTTACAGCACATTTTAGACAACGCGGTAGTGCCACCACGGACGTTATTTTTAAATAACTACTACCTAAAAGTGTCTCTCCGGCTCTGGAAATCGAACCCGGATCGCCGGGGTGGCGAGCCGAAACTCTGACCACCACGCTACCGGAGAGACAGTGTGACATTCAGTTCAAATCATCCCCTTATGCCAGAAATGCTAAGCAGAAACAACTAAAGCAGGAGCCAGAAAAAAGAAAACAAAGCTCAGTGATTGGTCAGAAATAAAGTAAACCCGAACATCTGCCCTATCCGACTATACAAGAAGAAATTCATGCAAAAAAGACAAGACATAAAATGCAAACGACATTTTTTCATCGCGAATCCTTTCTTTAAATCAGAAAGATGGTACAGGAACATACCGGCTGGAGGAACTTGATAAATAAATGGTTCTCTATACAAGCGGAAAAGTCAGGTCGTATCAATAAAAAAATCAAATTGACGAATCATAGCTTACGAGCAACCGCCGGCGCCGTATCAAAACCTGCAAAAAAGGTGTTGGAGAACAACAGTTAATCAAACTAAGTGGACACTCAAATACCAAGTCACTGACGCCTTACATTCAGATGAGAACCACCATATGCTTTTGATTGAAAAAAAGCGGGACAATGACCAACCGCCAAGCTGAAGGGAGTCCCTAGCCGAAATAAGCTCCCGCTCGTTGCATCAATCATGTCTACGACTTCAAAGCAGAACATTGTTAATTACAAAAATTGTATTTTTTCTTGCATTTTTTTTAATTTTTAACCAATTTAATTTTATTTTGTTAGTATTTTTGTTTATTTAAATATTTTAATGTACTTGATTGGAGTTTTCAATTAATTCGGGAAATATTCAAATAAATTACACTTGTGCATTAAAATAACCAGATCATTTTTTTTATTTTACGTGTTTTTTACAAATTTAAATCGTTTATTTTATTATTTTGCAAAAATGCCCTATTTTCGCGGAGTCTAGCTTTTTCGCGAAAATATGAAAACACACTCTTGCAATTATAAAAAAACATATTTCATTCAAAAATTATCGGTAATTCTGATGCACTTGTGCAATAACCCCCGATAGTTAATGACAGGTATTTCTACTATAAAAGAGCACACACACACATTCAATTTGAACGCGCTTTTATTGAACAAGAAAGAATTGACCAAACAAGGCATACTCGTACATAACACAATGTCGCACAATTAATGGTGCAACATAAAACTCTAAAAACGTGCTCCTAGATTTTTGAAATATCGAACCTAATATAGTTACTAACTTCACTAATAAGGTATTACCTTAAAAAAATATGAAATATGAAAAATAAACTCTGTAGCTGCATGGTATTAACTAGACCAATTTTGAAATATTTTGAAGAAGCTTTTTTATTATACTTACCTGAAAATACTACATTTTGAACTGTGTATAAAATACAGTAAATATGGCATTTTCAGGACAGCGCATGGAATTTTTTTTCCCGATCCCTCTTTCCGTGCGCTTATACAAAAATCCATCCATGGAAACTGTTCATAACAACGATTTATTTATTAATGACATATTTTATTTTCTGTCGGCGAAATTTATGCCATTTTCAAAAAATTAATTCAGATTTGGAAGAAAATCCGGATATTCCCGATATTATATTACAACAAGCGGCAGAAGTGAGTGCAGATTTATTACCAGTGAAATCCAGGTTGAGATATGAACATGAATATCACATTTTTACCGAATGACGGACTCAGAAAAGAATCAAAATTGTGAATGACAATATTATCTTAGTTTATTTTTCTGAAAAAGCCAAAACTATGAAGTCATCCACCTTATGGAGTTGTTAGGCAATAAAAGAAAATACTCACAACCAATATCCAAAAACTATCGCTTTTATAAAACGACAAGCTGTAGGATATGTACCAAAAAAATCCAAGGTTCTTCAATATCGCATGCCGCAGAGATGATTTAATACGTTTGAGTTTAGACGATGTGGAAAATAATGGGCGTTTCCTTGTCGTGTTCTTACGAGATGGAAAAACTCACAGGTCAAGAAGTTTTACCATTACCAATGAAAATTGCAAATTCAACCCCTAAACACTTTACCGTAAATACGCAGATCTCCGCCCTAAAAATATGGAAAGTAGAAGATTATTTGTTGCATACTGAAACCAAAGATGTTACGCTCAACATGTTGGGTGCCATACTATCAGTGGTATTCCAAAACTTGTTGCAAAATACTTAAAACTAAAAAATCACGAAGAATATACCGGACATGGGCTAAGGCGTTCTACCATGTTGGTAGAAAGCGGCGGTGATTTGCTCACTTTGAAAAGACACGGAGAATGGCTTTCTTCCAAAGTAGGAAAGTATTGAAGTATCCCAAAAGCTGTTTAGACCTTGTAACTTGGAAACTACAAAATCTGTAACAGTCAATCAAGAGAACCAAAACATACACGAACACTCCGCTTCAACATTTTTAGTTCAACAAAAAGAAATACAAAAGGTATTGAGCTTCAACAATAATACGAATTGTACAATAAATATAACCATTAATCATAACGGTTCCGTCCAAAATTAATTTTCTTAGATTTTATTAGCTTGTATTTTTTTTGTTAATTTGTTTTACTGTTTTAAAAATAAAAATAAATAATCGCAATTTTCTTAAATCATTTTTTGCTATGTTTTTTGTTTATGTTGTTTTCAGGTACCTAAGTATAATAAAAAATATCGTTCATTACACGTCCAAAATATTTTTCCGTTCTTCATTTCCCGTGTTCGGCTGCGCCTCACACGAAATTTGTCATCCATACGGAAAAATTGTCATTTCTGTACTGGTAATGAAATATACTATTTTAATATAGCCTTAAGTAAATAAAGCCCGGCCCGTTCACAAAACACATCGAGCTTGGGATGAACATCTTTTATCTTCGTCTCTTTTACGCCATCCGCGCCGAACTCGCTTTAACAAAAATTGACTGTTGAACCGGCCGGGATTTCCTTGACTAGTACCAGAATGGATCATTATAGTTTTTTTTAATTTAGTTTAATACGTGAAAAAGTATTTTGATTGGACCCCAAATTCAGCGCTGTTCCAAATTAGATCGAAAATACTTTACCAAAAGTTAGGTTCTAAATGATTGAAAATATTATTTTTGTAAGACTCTGTACACACAATATAGGATCTGATCATTATTTAGTAATATTTTACACTATTTTACACTTTTTAAACCCACTTAGTCCTAAAATACACCTTTCGTAAAAGCAATTACGTAAGAATAGAATAAAATAGTGTACACTATTTCTTAATAACAAACAGACCTACGTAAATTTTTAAAAATCAATATCCTTTTACCAAAACGATTAAAGCATTTGGAAATACTTTTAAAATTTTTTTTTAAACTTTATTTATATATACATATATATATATATATATATATATATATATATATATATATATATATATATATATATATATATATATATATATATATATATATAAAAGTGGAGAGAAGTCTCGATCGACAAGTTAAACAGCAAAACAATATTGGGGTATCGATCAGGTGGGCTTAAGAAAAACTCTTTTCTACTACGCCGAGCTTTTCGGAAAACTTTATTCCTTTTTCAAGGCTACAATACAGAGACAGTTTGTTAAGATACAAAAAATCTTTTCTTTTACAAGCAAAAAAACAGAGTGATTTTAACAAAAACTAATATAAAAAATTAAAAAAAAAAATTCCAAAAAACTTTAAAAATTTAAAAAAAATTAAAAAAAAAAATTTTTCTATAACTTACGTGCAAAGTGAGTTAATTGTGAAGCAATCTTATATAACTTATCAAAATTCCCCATTTATCGAGTATAATTTATAAATACAACACATGTTATTTTTTATGATTGATCAACAAAAGTTGACCGACATTTTGTTGTCCGGTTCATTGGTTGGCCACAAAGCAGGTTCGCTTTACATTTAATACTGAAAGTAGAAGGATGGAACTGAAAGGTACCATATGTGACATGCATGTCGACGAAAGGGAAAAAGGGGAAACCCTTGGTGGCGAGTAAAATTTTTTATTGTAATTTTTGTGTATTTCTTTTTTAATTTTTTTAAAAAATTGATGGGCCAAGGGCTCCTCCTCCCCTCCTCCTCGCCAAAAAATTATGTTGCTCTCCGTCTGTCACCCAAGTGAGCTGACGCAAATCATATTTAAAAAATTTAGAAAAGAAACAACTGAAAACTTTGACAAAATTCCAAGTTTTCTAATGTTCTTGGAATTTTGTCAAAGTTTTCAGTTGTTTTTTCTAAAATTTTTTTAATATGTGTTGGTGCTCACTTGGGTGACAACTGGGCCCTTCTTTTGACAGCAAAGGGGGGAAAAAAATTTGGAAACCGAATAAATAATAATTTTAAAAAATTAAGAAAAGAAATACACAAAAAACAATAAAATTTTACTCGCCACCAAGGATAGGTGCGCGCGATTTTCCTTTTCAGTCGACACGGGCCTGTCATATGCCCTTTCAGTTGTCCCTTCTTTTGTAAAAGGAGCCTGCGACTTCCCGGTCGCGGGAGGAAGGATTCCCTGTGCCCCTAGCGGACTTTGAAGAACTCGAAACGAAAATGACGTCTGCATTTTCCCTGAAAAAAAAATTGGGTAAAAAAAAAAAGCCGCTTTTGCTTACCAGAACTAACCATGACCGACCCTTTAGACAAATTCAAAAGCTTTTTTGTTCTATCGGTCATGGTTGTTCTGGCCACCATCCCAATTATATTTCAGACAGACCAATTTTTTGTTTGTGGCACGTAAATTCGTATTCCTAATGAATAACAGAAGGTGTGTATACCAAATATTAACCATAAATAGTAAATAGCAGAAAACCGTTTTGTAAACAATTACCAACGAAAGGAAAAACGCTCACTAAACAATAAAAATAAGGTTAGGTTAGGAATTTTTAGGTTGCCTAAAATCTCGCTAGAGGCGTTAAAGTAGGAATCCTTCCTCCCGCGACCGGGAAGTGCTGCTTTGGTCCAACCAAAGAACCGGACAACAAAATTCGGAACTTTTGTTGATCAATCATAAAAAAAACATGGGTTGTATTTATAAATTTCTCGATAAATGGGGAATTTTGATAAGTTTATAAGATTGCTTCCAATAACTCCTTTCCGTAAGTTATAGAAATTTTTTTTTTTAATTTTTAAAGTTTTTTGGAATTTTTTTTTTTTTTAAATTTTTTTTATTAGTTTTTGTTAAAATCACTCTGTTTCTTTTCTTGTAAAAAAAAAAAGTTTTTTGTATCTTAACAAACTGTCTCTTATTTACCTTGAAAAAGGAATAAAGTTTTCCGAAAGCTCGGCGTGAGGAGTTTTTCTTAAGCCCCCGTCATACCCCGGATTTTATTTTATTATATTTATTTTATATATATATATATATATATATATATATATATATATATTATATATATATATATATATATATATATATATATATATATATATATATATATATATATATTTTATATATATATATATACAGGGTGCTACTTTTAAGCTCTACAGAACAGCGTTGAAATTTTCTTTGACGTTTCGTTTTCGTTAGACCATCATCAACTTTATTTTTTTAAATAGGACCTGGATTTTTTTTTTAATTTTTTGAACCCTTATTATCCCTTTTATACCCGACCCCTGTATATATTAAGGTGCCACAGATTCGAGTGTATGCATGGGGATCTCGAAAACCTGAGATACGAAGTCGGTTAAATTATGACAAAGTTGCGCATTTGGGTGCCTTACAACAATGCCGTTAAAAAAGTTGTAAAATTCCGAAACCCGGAGATACCGGGGAAAAAAAAAAATTTTGGGATTTTTTTTTTATTTTTTTATGGCGTTTTTTAAAAAAAGATAAAAAAAAACAACACTCAATTGTTTTTGCATTTTTTTGAAGCAATTAAAACCCCCAATTACAATGATGTATAACATTTAAATTTTTTTTCTGTTAAATAAACATTTTTTCCCAAAAAGAGACAATGAGTAAGACAAGGAACGACATAACTTCTTATAGGGGCGTTCCATATTTTTTAAAAAATTTAATTTTTTATATTTTTTTAAAATTGGGAAAAAAAGGGGTTTAAAAAAAATAAAAAAAAAACCTGGCCCCGTTTTAAAAAAAATAAAGTTGTTGATGGTCTAAAAAAAACGAAACTTGACAAAATTCCCCCAACGCTTTTTGGGGAAATTAAAGGGGTAGCCATAAAAAAAGTGTCTTTTGTTTTTTCATATCTCTTTAAATAACGTAAAAAAAAAATAAAAACGAAATCAGCAAATTTCGGTTTTTTCCCGGATATCTCCGGAAGTATCCGGAATTTTAAAATTTTTTCTAGTCGGCATTTGTTAGGCACCTAAATGCGCAACTTTGCCATAATTTAACCGACTTCGTATCTCTTAGGTTTTCCCCGAGATCCCAAAAAGCATGCACTCAAATCTGTGGCACCCTGTAAAACGGGTTCCGGAAAAAAGAAGGCCAATTCGCCAGCCACATATCGGGTGGACCAAAAAAAGGACTTTCGTTATGCCATTTTTTAATTGGGCGCTCGGTATTCAATATACAGGGCGTAAAAAATGAGAAATATGAAATCGTTTTTTTGAAGTAAGTCAGTGTTTCATAAGATATTAAATTAAAATTTGGTGTGAGGGGTTTTTAACGAGAAATTGAAATCCTTCACGGATTCGCTATACTTTTAAAAGGGCGCCACCTGCGGTATATTGCATGTGTTAAAAATGCCAAAACTTTTTTGTACCCCTGTATAATAAAGTTCTAGTAAAAAAATTCTAATTATCCAATCTTTTCTTGTAAAAAAAGTATTCCTAGTAAATGTCGGAATGAGAATCCGTTTTAGATATTTTTAATTTTAAAATCTAGATACATTTTAACAAGAACAAAAAAAAACGTAAATTATTCTTTCTAAATTATCTAAATTACTTATTATAATAAGAATAATAGAATAATGACCCTACTTTATTTGTTCTTCGTGACCTCCATTCATTTGTATACACATACGAGCCCTTTTATTAAAGAAAATCTAAGGCTTTGAAAAATATTTGTTTTTTCAACCTTAAAAAGCTCTCCAGCTGCAATGATTCTTTCTCTTAAATGATCCTCGTTTAAAAAACGGAAGCATGTTCCAAAGTCTTTCATACATCCCCAGACTGAAAAATTCGAAGGTGTAAGGTCGGGCAACGGGGGGGCCACGGAACAGGAGCATCTCGACCCCGACCAATCCAGCGATTAGAAATATTGATGTAAATATTTCCTAACATTTTTTTCAAAATGAGCCGGAGCACCGTCAGTTGAAACCAAAGATTTTGTTTTAAATTTAGAGGCAAATCATCAAGCAAATCGGACAGTATTTCTTGTAGAAACAACAGAAATGAATCCCTGTCAAATTACCTGGTAAAATGAGTCCTAAAAAGAAAGTTATCCACAACACCTGCCCACATTGACTTTAAAATTTACTTGATGATGTGTCTCAACTATGGCCCTAGGAATTCTCTTTAGCCCATATTGTCGTTATGGATATTTTCATTTCCGTTTCTGGTGAACGTGGCTTCTCAGTAAACAGAATCGCTCTTATAAAATCCACATTTCTGTTATTCATTTTCCCTAACCATCTACAAAAAACTTGCCTTGGGATCTCGGGTAAAAAACCCTGTACTTTTTGAAGATGAAATGGTTAATGTTTTTGACTCCGTAAAATATTATTGGTTTTCCCAATATTTTCACCCGTTCAGCCAAAACCCTAGTATAATGTTTGGCGATTCTTCGACAATTCTTAAAGTTTCTTCCTCTTGCCCTGATTGAACCGCACGAGGTCGGCCGCAATTACCCTTCCGTCTTTCGCTGGCTTCCAGTCCCCCTTAGGCGGTTAATCAAATTTAAAAAAAAACGTCTAGCGGCTAAACTAGCATTTGACTCAATTTTCCTAGTTGACAATTTGACAGGTATTTACTGTAATAATATTTAAAACTTACCAAACATCAAAACCATATCCGCCATTTCGGGAAAGGGTACATTTCTTTTACCCAAAAGTTGTAAGAAAACACCCAAATACAAATATGTAATTAAAAAATGTAGATTTATTTTAGAAGTAATTGAAAAGCTTGTTAAGAGCGTCAGAAACGTTTAAATTTATCACTTTGACAGTACGAAAAAGTTACTGGTGCCCGAGGTCACCAATTTGTTTAGAAAGAATTATCTAGATTTTAAAATTAAGATATCTAAAAACGGATTCTCGGCCGAAATTTACTAGAATACTTTTTACAAGAAAAATTGGATAATTAGAATTTTTACTAGAACTTTTATTATACAGGGTACAAAAAAGTTTTGGTATTTTTAACACATGCAATATACCGCATGGCGCCCTCTCAAGGTATGCGAATCCGTGAACGGTTTCAATTTTTCGTTCAAAAACCCCTCACACAAAATTTTAATTTAATATCTTATGAAACACTCGCTTACTTCAGAAAAACATTTAATATTTCTCATTTTGACGCCCTGTATATTGAATACCGAGGCCCAATTAAAAAATGGCGGAAAGTCGCATTATTTTGGTCCACCCTATATGGCGGCGGATTGGTCTCCTTTTTCCGGACACCCTGAATATATATATATTTTTGCATTAGTTTTTAAAAATATTAAAAACCGTTTTCGGTATTCCGAATAATGTTAATTATGCACAATTTATTTTTAATATCTCGTTTTACAGACGATATTTTTTTTTTTGAAATAGATAAAAGACACTTTAATTACCCTATATTTCAATTTCATTTAATTCTTAAAAAAAACCGAATGAACTACCTTCATACTGGTTTAAAAACTTGCACCATAGAACATTTTTAACTTAGTTTAAAGTTTTAAAGAATAAAAAATAAAGGAATAAACTAATGTAGGGTATACACAAAAGATGGGTTAACAATGACCAAGCATCCCGTTTATTAGGGGGAAAATACCTGTAAAGGCTTAAATTTTGCTTGATTTTTATGATTTTTTTTTAAACTGACATCTGGTTTAAGCAAACAATAAAATAATAAACTAAATTCTTCCAGGATGGTCGCAGCGAGCATTGTAGCATCGGATCTACTGATTTAAAAACAAAAACCAAAATTCTTTGTGTTTATTAATGTCATATTTTCTGGATAAACCTAAAAATAAAATAAAAAAAAATCTCGGCATAAAATGCTTGAAAAAAATATATTGGGCCAAATTTTTTAATTCTTTATGCTTCGCTAAAATTACTTTTTTAAATTTTTTTTAAAATTTGTAGGTTCATATGAAAATATTATCATTAAAAAGATATGTACAAAATTTCAGATTGATCATTAACTTTGGTTATCAGTACACAATTTAAAAAATATGGTTTAAAAGATTAAATAGCTACACAAAAAAAAATATATATAAATATATATATATATATATATATATATATATATATATATATATATATATATATATATATATATATATATATATATATATATATATATATATATATATATATATATATATATATATATATATATACATATACATATACGTCACAATATACCCTCAATAGTATAAAGAATTTAAAATTATGTTCTTAAAATTTGGTGACGTATTCTTTGAAAAATACACTAACATTTTATTTTAAAAAATTAAAATTTTACAGGTATTTCCCCCCTTAAAACAGAATGCAACAAACAAAGTCTTTTAACATTTAAACAGGAAATTATATAAAAAAAAATAAATTGAATTTAACGCAGTTATATCGTAATAATTTCTAATTTTTTGGAATTAAGATCATTATATTTTTGTCTATATCATTATCAAATTTTGCACAGCTAGTATTTTTATAATTACGTAAAAAAATCAGGAAGAAAAAATTAAACAATTTTAAAAAATAACCCAAATTTAAAGTTTTTCTATTTCAAAAACAATTTCATTTAAATAGTAATTTTATTCCAATTTAAACGAATTTCTTGATACTTTCACTCGGATATACCATAACCAAATAACAAATTAAAATTTGTAAGAACATCATATTACATATTTATTTTGTAGGTACGTGCAAATTTTAAAAATGGTTTGATTATTGTTTACAAAGGGTCATTTCTTTAAATGGTTCAAGGTTGGTTGCTTGACAATTTTTAAAAATAATAAACTTCCCAGGTTGTTTTCCCTTATCCCAAATTTTTATTTTATTTTTATATTTTTTTAATGTTCTAAAAACATATGCATGAGAACTGCATTTTGTTTAAATTTTAGTTTTTATCTCAATCCAGTAACTGTTATTTAATGTCAAAATTAAAGGTTTTTCAAAAAAATTACTTTTTGAAAATAAAAAAAAAAATAAAGGGTTGGTTTCTTACGATTAATATTAATTGTCGTTATAATATCAACATATATTTCCCAAAAAAAAACCCAAATTTTTAAAATCGGTTAAAAAAATCAAATTGTTTTTGACTTTCATTCTACCTAAAAAATATTTACAAAAATAAATTTTGCTGGATTTCACATTTGATTTTCCTGTGATTTTCAAAAGAAAGTTTAAAGGTTTGTAAGGCCAATGTTAAAACAAAATTGACCACGGGGAACAGCGGGAATAGGAAAATAGGCCCTTGTAAAACCTTTCGACTAAAAAAACCCAATAAATTTGTTTTTTTTTGAGCTTAAAGTCATGCTTTCTTTGCGTTTTTCGTCCTTTTTAGGGTTGCTAGCAAAAACATTTGTAGTTAAAAGGGTCCTTATTATTAAAAGTACATGGTATAAGGAAATGCTTTTCTCTTTTAGAGCACTCTAGCAAATGTCGTATACAGCAAAGTCTTTTATTAACCAACAGCACCTAAATTATTTTATTTCTTACCTTTTAATTGCTTTTCCCTAAACTCCAAACTTCTAGTTCTTCCACTTTTATAGGTCCTTCTTGCAATCCCAACACACTCCTTTACACTCCTATTTGATATCAGTCCATTTCCCTCCACATCTATGACAGATTCTAGAGCACCTTTGCCCCTTCCTTGTGCTCCATCTTCTTTGCTGTTTAATTTACTTTTATTACTGTTTAAATTATTATCTAAATTAAGATCTCTAAGGTTACCGTTTAAATGCCTTGTGATCTGTTTATTTTTATTCTCTTCACCATCTGTTTTCCACTTTAAAATATCCTTTTTACCACCTTTTTTTGCTGTTTAAATTTTCAAACTTGCTGTTAACAGCAAGTGTCGAACTGTTTATATTGGCATTAATCTCATTTCCGTTGTTGTTTAAATTAGCATCTATAAGTAGTCGTTTTGGAATTCTATTTTTGTCTTCCAAAACTGTGCTGTTTACGCGTGTTTTGACTGTTTTAATTTTTTGTTTAATTCGTCCTGCTGTTGTTTTGAAATCTTGGGTGTTTGAGTGTAAATTTGATGTAGTTGGCTAATTTTGGGAGATATTCCGTTGGGCACAACTAGTTTTATGTTGGGGTCTAATCGGGGAAGTGGTGTGGGGATACTCATGTTGCTAAATAAACAAACTTTTTAAAGAAGGATTAATAAACAAAAAAAAATAAAAAAGAAAAGGATAGATAAAGATATAACATCCTGTAGTTTAAGAACGAAGATTTTGCGAACCCATATATATCTGAACTTTCTATCTAAAAATTCTTTGTTAAATTTGTTGTACAGTGTGGCGCCTTTTTGATGGATTTTTAGAGTATTTGGAAAACTACAAGAGATAGACTAAATCTGATAACACATCTTTCAGTTCGATTTTTGAAACAGCTACAAAGTGAAAACAGATCGCAGTTACTTGATTTTCTCGGTTTTTACAAATTTTGACGATTACAGTACACCTTTGTATCTCGGTTGTTAGTAAAGATCAAAATAAAAGGGTAAATTTATATTTTGTAGGTTTTACGTAAATTCCAGTGGCGTAATAAATTATTATTTATTAGTTACGGTTTTATGTATAACCCAAAGTTGCCTTTTTTAAATGGGCACTCTATATTTATCTCACTATTTAATTTCAAATAAAATTAGCTATTCATTTATACCATAATTTTATATTTATTTTTGGAGAAATTGTGTATTTGTAAAAAAAAAATTAGGAAAACCTTATAGATTTAAATTTTGCACACTCTGTATAAATAATGTCATCAATTCTTAAGTTGATTACTTTTATAAAAATAATAAATATTGTTTTTAAATTATTAGGTAGGTAAGAATGAATAAAAAAGGCGCACTTTTATATTCATTTTTAATTTCAATTAACCAAGTACGGAGTAGCAGAATGCAAGTTGGGCTAGGAACAAAAAATAGTCGCTGCAATATTTTGTAAAATATAGGCAAGAAATAAGAATTGCATACAGCCAGCTTTTCGCGTTCTTAAATTTTGATTTTGCTTTAAAAAATTATATCATATAAAAATATATAATATTATTGAACTTTATAGTAAGAGAAAAAAAATGCAAATATTTTATAGATATATGTCACTAACGGAACAGAAGGCAACCAACTATTAATACTTTTAAAGACTAGATGAAAACTTTATCTATAAATAGACCGTTAAAAAATAATGAAAAATAATTAATAAAAATAAATAACAGAAAGTAATAATTTATATTAAAAATATTAACAAACAATAAACTTTCATACAGGGAGTGC
This sequence comes from Listronotus oregonensis, assembly GCA_019359885.1. Taxonomy (NCBI): domain Eukaryota; kingdom Metazoa; phylum Arthropoda; class Insecta; order Coleoptera; family Curculionidae; genus Listronotus; species Listronotus oregonensis. The sequence goes on from JAHBCN010012419.1 coordinate 13,466, forward strand.
AAAATTTAAATACCATATTCAAGTTCTTGTTTCTTTTTTCATATTTTTTTCCAGAAATAACTAAATTATTTAAAAATAAATTTAAAGTGTATAATATCCATAAAAGGGTTATTTTATTTAAACCTATAGTTAAATAATATATAGGGTGTCTACCTTAAAAAAACAACTTTGCATTATTTCGTTTAAACTGTAAGATAAAAAAATTTGACAGTTTTGTAAAATTCTAAAAATTTGCTTTTACTTTTTCTCATTTTTACTAACAATCGAATACAAAGGTGTGCTGAAATCGTCAAAATCTGAAAAACGCTCTGTATCTCCGAGACGAATTAAGCTAGCCGCGATCCGAACCTAGTATGTCATCAGATTTGCTATACCTTTTTTTTTCATTATGTACAGAGCTTTGAATATATTTATATGGCTATTTGGAGCCTTCATTTTTACAGATAGAAAAAAATTTTTGTATGAAAATTGTAGATTTTTTCCATATATTTTTTTAAATTACGTGAAAAAATATCGCATTAAAGAAATGAAAATTATAGGCAACTTTAACTCTGTTACATAGAACTGCCTGTATATTATAGACAAAAACGAAATATCTTTTTTTTTATTTCAAACATATACAGGGTATCCGAAAAGTTTTTCTTTTAAACAAATTTTTACTACAAAAAATTTTTTTTTAACAATTTTTTTTTGCAGGGGTTGCACCAGGGGTTGACCCAAAACTCAATGAAACCCTTTGTTGATAGTAGTTCATTTTAAAGCCCTAAAAACAAAAATTGGGCCCAGAGGTCTTAAAGTAACCAGCATCCGAATAAAACGATTTAAATTTATTCAACGAAAAATAAATTTTTATCCTTTTGGCACTAACCGTTTATCTGTTTAACAGTAAATTGAAAAGGCATTAATAAATTTAGTATTTTATACGTTTCAATATGGTTCGCCCAAATGAAGACAAAGTTGAAATTATTTTTTTTTGTAGAACAAGCTAATCAAAATTATCATGAGGCAGCAAGATTGCTAAATAATATTTTTCCAGAAAACCATTTTTCTGATCAAAATCATCGATGGATTAAAGAAGGCCATACACAAAATCCTCAGAAATTTAACGTATGGGTCGGAGTTTTCGGTAATATGGTATTAGCCATTTTTTATTGAAGGAAACCTTACCGGATAATTAAAATTTTTTTCCAACTTTTAAAAGAACCTATGACCCCCGCAATTGTAGCTACTATTGAGAATGATACTTATACTACGATACAATTTTTCAGAGGATGGGGGCACCCCCACACTTTCTTTTTAACTGAAAGGGACAAATACCTATATGAGGATTTTCCCCGGTCGCTAAATTGGCAGATGGCCTTTTGAATGGCCACCAAAATTCCCGGACCTCGCTCCCCTTGACATCTTCTTTTGGGGTTAGGTAAAGAAAATGGTATTTGCAAAAAAAAAAACAGAAAACTTCCAAGAACTACGACAACGAATCACGGGTATGTGCACAACTATAACACCACAAATTCTGACAAACGTAAGAGCAGAATTTCAAGATAGACTTTATTATTGTCAAGAGGTTGGTGGTAGTCATTTTGAACATCTCATAAAATAAAAATTTAAACTGTTTTTTTCTACTGGTATTTATTAATAATCCCTTATTATTCGAGAACGGGTGATCGTAAAGGCCTTCAAAAATGATAAAACATATCGACATTGGATTCCATTTAAAATTTTTGGGTGCAAATCCCTGGTGCCACCCCTGCAAGGGTAAAAACGTTGTAAATGCGTAAAAAATGAGATTTTTTATACGTATGCATTCGCCAAAATTTGCTTTTTTATATTTACTAATTTTGGAGACATATATCGTACTAAGACTTTTCGGAAACCTTGTAATATATATATATATATATATATATATATATATATATATATATATATATATATATATATATATATATATATATATATATATATATATATATATATATATATATATATATATATATATATATATATATATATATATATATATATATATATATATATATATATATATAACTAATAAAACCCAACCAGGGGGTTAAAAATTTTGGATCTGGGGGAGAGATTTAAAAATTCGTCCACGTTTTTGATTTTGCTACTAGGGGCGCCACCTACGGCCTATTCACTTTTAAAGTCCCTCTTTTTAGGCTTAGGGAAAATTGACCTGTTTATTAAAAAATAAGTTACTTTACCCCTCTGGACAAAAATGTATACTTTATTTAAAATCTCTAGAGAGCGTTGTTTTAGATAAACGCACTTTTGTGATCTTGCAATTTTTTTATGGAAAATAAATTTTATCCAATTGTTTTTAAACTTTTGCATAAATGATAGTTCCAAACACGCGATCAAAGGTCTTCCAGGGCACAAAACCCAAAAGCCTCCAACCCCCCAAAATCACCTCAAAAAATCCCCAAATCCCCAGGGCCTTTGAGGGTGATTTTTGGGGGTTGGAGGCGTTTTCGGGTTTTGTGCCCAGGAAAACCTTTGATCAGCGTGTTTAGAACAAGTTTGAAATCATTTGGATAAAATTTATTTTACATAAAAAATTTGCAAGATCGATTAAAGTGCGTTTATCTCGAGAACGGCTGCCTAGAGACTTAGATAAAGTATACATATTTGATGCAGGTGGACTTATAGTAACTTATTTTTTAATAAACAGGTCAATATTCTAAGCCTAAAAAAATTACGACATTTAAAACAAGTAAGGTAGGCCGTAGCTGGCGCCTTTAGTAGCAACATTAAAAAACGTAAACAAATTTAAATTTCGCCTCAGAAAAACCCCAGATCCCAAATTTGTACCGCTAGGTTATTTGGTTAAAGAATTATTAAGAAAAACGAAATCAAATTAAAAGTAGTACACCCTGTATCTTAGTAATTATTAACTTTGGGATTCGGCAAGTTTACGTAAATTGTATTATTTTTACCTAAGGAATCTTTTGTTGCTCTGTGTCCCATTACCTTTGGGACACCCTGTATATATATATATATATATATATATATATATATATATATATATATATATATATATATATATATATATATATATATATATATATATATATATATATATATATATATATATATATATATATGCAGAACATAAAAAGGTTTTCTGTTTACTATTTTATTTATATCTTTGACCCGGGCTTACTTTTACTAATCTTAATTTCAAAATTACTTACCTTCAAATCCGCATCCAATTCTGCAATATTAAGTACACAATAAACACTTCTGAAAACTAAACAAATTAGATTTAAATTAGAAACACTGAAAGTTTTTTTAAAAAAAAATATTGACCAGACACTTTATAGATTGGTAAGAAGTCTAAGAAAGGATAATTTTTCCATTAGCGAGTACAAGAACTGTAAATATATTATTTTTATGATTTAAACAATATTGCATTTATGTAGTTATTTCTTTAAGAAAAATGCTCAGTTTTTTTTTGTAGTGCGATATGAAAAGAATCGCTCTAAATTAACATAAATAAAGTTTAAATAAGGCAAATAGGGACGTAAACAATCTTACATAATGGATCGCAAGTCTTGTTTACTTTTACTTTCGAGCACCAACTGAACGCGTCGATGGTCGGGCCGTGGAGATTGTTAAGATTTGACCCATTCCTGAAGAAATTGGTAAAAATAAATGCTGTTGTTTGAATTATGCAATGGATTAACAAGTACCATGGTTTAAGATATCAATGAGGTTCTACAAATAGAATGGAAGAAGAATGGGAGTATTACCATAACTGTTTTGGTTGATTGACTGATTGATTTTTAATGATATACTTTGACAGTTGATTGAACACCTTTATTTATCGAAAATGATAAACTATAAAATAAGTGGGATAACTATGTTTATAGCGCACGCAAATAAAGTTTGCAAACCGAGCCGTAGGCGGGTATTGCATTCACTTAAGGGCGCCAAAAACCCTTCCGCATGAGATGTGTATTGTATATGTCACACTTAGATGGCATAATTGTACATTTCATAAACTAAATGTCGAGTTTCTGAAGTAGAACCAGATAGTGTAATAATATTTTATTTCACCATCTGGACAATATTTTTGTTCAGTTTATGAAATGGATATACCATTTTTTCACCTGGTAAAACGAGACGTTATTACAGCATCTGGACACAAAAATTATTTAGTTTCTGTATTTGGCATTTATCTATTTACTGTAATACAATGCAATGACCCAACATTTTTGGTTAGTTGTGGTTAGTTTTTCCGTATAATGTTGATTAAGAAGCGTATAAAAATTATCTTTGAAATTAAACATTTTTGCTGTATAATGTTAATGCCATTCAAAACACCGACGACTGATTGTTTCACTAAGTGGACAAATGCCAAATATCCAGTACAGGAACTGGATGATTTTTGTGTCCAGATGGTGTAATATAGTTTCGCTTGTTTAAGTGGAAAAATTACAAATCCATTTTATAAACTGGACATAAAAAATGTCCAGATAGTAAAATAAAATATTATTACACTATCTGGTTTTACTTTACGAACTGGATATCCAGTTCACAAAATGGACAACTACGCCAATTGGGTGCAACATATACACTATTTTATCTACAACCATGGCATTTTAAATCCATTTCAAATGTATTTTGTTTTTTACACAAAAACTGTTTGTGTCTTTAAAGTGACAACAAAATGTCACCCAGCGATTTTTCCAATACAAAATCACAAAATATGTTTTTTGAATATTTCTCCCATATGTTAAAGTTCTCATAAAAAGAGTGCAATTTTCGCAAAATTACAGCGGTAACTGCACTGCAGAAATAAAAAGTTGCATCGCAAGTTTATATTGCTGATAAAACGTCAAAGCTGGTTTTTATTGTTACCAAACGTAAAAAAAAGTAAATTTCTGACAATAAAGGGTCATGTTTTTTTGAATGACAGCAGACAAAAAAGCCAATGTGAACGAAAATTTTCAGGTCACTATGTGACTAATTTTTTTTTTAATTTAACCATTTTAATTTTATCTTGTTAGTATTTTCCGTTTAATAAAATATTTAAATTTACTTAATTCAAGTTCTCAATCAATGCAGAAAATATTTAAATAAATTACACTCGTGCATCAAAATAACCAAATAATTTTTTTATTCGACGTGTTTTTTTTAATTTTGCAATGGTTTTTTTTTCATATTTTACAAAACCCCTTTTTCGGCAAATTCGGGGTTTTTCAAGAAAATTTAAACACAAACTTTTGCAATTATATTTAAAAAAAAACACATTTCATATAAAAATTTTCGGTAATTTTGATGCACTTGTGCAATAACCCCCGATAACAAAGTTGCCTTGTACGGTCAAAACGACAATAACAAATTTATGATTTCTAATATTGTCTCTGTTAACTCAAGAGTAAAGTTGAACTAAACATAGAGCAGGGAAAAATCGTAAATTTCCAAGTTAGTGGAAGCCGCTACGATAAATTTACTGCCGCAAAAGTCTAGTGCTTGCTAATAAAACCAAAATGTAATTTTATGCAGTCGCCAGTAATAAGAGTGTGCGAATATTCGAATTTTCGAATTAAATTGATTCAAAATTTTAAATCGAATATTGGAATATTTCATATAGTTTGAACTATCTGAATAATTTAAGCTATTCAAATAGTTCAAATTATTCAAATAGTCTAAAATATTCGAATATATCCAACTCTTTTAATGATTCGAATCTTTGGAATAATTAAAATATCCGAATTAAATAATTTTATCCGATTTTTCAGAAATAGGAATTGACTTTGGCACCAATTTTGAAAGTTTTGTGATAATTTGAAATTCTCAGTGTATTTGAATGCAACTCATTATTATTGAATCCACGATAATGAAAAGTTGTTGTGGTGGTTACTTATAAAATTTCTGAATATATTAAATTAGTTTTACCAAATTTTTTTCTTTTTATGATTACCCTTTAAGAATAAAGGGGGTTTTTGGGAAAATACTTTATTTTATTAATTAAAGACGTAACTGTAAATCAAAAGTTTAAGCGTTTTTTTTACATTATAATTTTTAAATAGTAACTACTACTCTTATAATTAGCTTATGCAATTAATTATTATTTAAAAATTTCGTTTGAACTGTTTGAATAGTTCAAATTATTCAAATAGTTCGAATCATTCGAATAGTTCGAATCAATCGAATAGTTTGAACCATTTCGGGAAAAGCTCAAATATATTGATGAGCAAAGCAAGACCAAGACCAAGACCGGGCTAGTCTTGGTCTTGGTCTTGGTCTTGCACCACCCGGTCTTGGTCTTGGTCTTGCTGCAAGAGTCTGTTCTTGCTTTTTTTGGGAGTAATAATTTAAACTAAGCAATCCTAAATAAAATATATATTTTTTTAATTCTTACAAATAAATAAAGGTGCAGACTATATTTTTTGCTTTAAAATTTTAAAATATACCAATTTTAACCTTACATGTACATTTAATTTATTTGATTAAAAAGGATATTTTAAATGTAGGGGTTTATTTATTTATAGCGCTTCATTTTAGCGATAGGAATATTTAAATTTTCTTTGAAGAAGCATATAAAATTACAGTACTGAGTACTCTGAGGGCAGAAAAAAAAACTTTTAATTTCAACCAGATGTAAAATTTCCATGAAAATGATTCTGATATGTAAACATTGGTTTCTAATTAAAAAAAAAGGTATTTAGAAAGCTTTTCAGTTTAAAAAATTTTCTATGTTCAAATTAGTCAAACATTTGCCGTAAAAAGTTTGTACAAATACTTTATAAACATTCCGATATACAAGGTGGCTCATAGTTATTTGAAACCTCCTATGGAAAAAACAAAACAAAAATTATAGAAAAAAGGGCAAAATGTAAAATTATTTTCTATTTAGAATTTTCCAAAAAATCACTAATCAAGAAAACTTCCTTTTTTTAGTTTTAACCTAAAATAGAAAAAAAGAAAAAAATTTTTTTAAAAAAAATCACCCTGTATAAGGGAAATTTTAACTACTATGGCAAGCACGTAGATGGTTTTTTATATACATTTTTTTTACAAAAATGACGTCATCATTAAACCTTTTGGCATTGTTTTGACTTTTCCGTCTAAACCGGAAGTGAAATTTAAAATCCATTTATATAAATAGTATTCCTATATAAAATTACAAATATATTTTTTATTAAACCATCACTTTTACATTTATATCTTTGTTTAAAGGAGAAATCTAATGATGCCACTTCTTACGTGGGGCACAAAAATAATGTTTTCCTGGATTTTGGAAATGTTTGATCCAGTAAGTGGCATCACTAGATACCTAATTTAAAAAAAAAACATTAGGAATAGGTAAGTAATTTTCAGCTTCTATAACTTTCGTACTTTAGTTTTTCTCTGTCGTAAACGGTTTTGGAGATATCGAGCTTTGTGGACCATTGAGTCACAATCTTATTATTTTTAAACATATTACTGAATTTACTAGTTATCGTTTTTAAATAATTTTATTAAAAATCGAAGTGATTGATTTAATTATTATTTTATTAAAAAACCTGTTACTCATAAAATAATCGCCTTTTAGGCAGTTCTCGACACATTTTTTGTCATGTCTTTTGAAATACCTCTGTATATTGAATATAAAAATTAAATTATAATTTAAAAAAAGTGACAAAAGTGCAAGAGTCTTGGGGTCGGTCTTGGTCTTGCGTAGTCTTGCACCCCTCGGTCTTGGTCTTGGTCTTGGTCTTGCATACCCCGGTCTTGGTCTTGGTCTTGGCGGGGGCGGTCTTGGTCTGGTCTTGCCGCTGCAAGACCAAGACCAAGACCGAAGACCAAGACCGGTCTCGCTCATCACTACTCAAATATTCGATTTGAAACTATTCGCAAACCCCTAGCCATTAATCAAGATTGAGGGCGTTAGTAATTTAAATATAACTCTAAAGTTTTAGCTTTGTTAGCTTTTGTATCATTAAATTTTTTGGTTACTTCATAATTTTTTATTTTGTTTTAGTCTTGATAAAAAAATTGTTGCACTAACCAATCTAGTGTTACTAAACATCAAAATTGACTCTACATTTATTGCAGTCTTTTTCTAAATAGCCTGCACTTAGTTATTGGTTTTGTTTGACTATATATTAATATTAATGTTTGCTTGTCCCTTTATCTTCATTTTTTAATCTGCAAGTTGATAGTTTTTTAAATAAGAAATCTTGCGTTAAATATATTTATGCTTTTTTCGCCATAAGGGATATTATAATTGCCATAAAGGACTGATAAATATAACTTGAGGGAATTTGCAAAGAGCATTGAAAGCAGAAATTTCATAATTTTTGCAGAAAATCTCGTCATTATTAAAGCTCTATCATTTCAACTGGGTAACCAAAGATTTTTTCATCTTTTGCAATACATCCAAAGCTTAATTTATGAAAAAAAAAAATACAGCTTACCTCCGTGCTTTTATACGGTAGAATTGTTTTTGAACTCTGAATCTGTATTTGAAGTTCAAAAAAAAGAAAAAAAAGGTGGTTATAATATATGTAGATAGACAAAGTTTACCAGTCTAACTTGGGGTTTTCCTCGAAAGCATTAACTAATAAAATATAAAAAAAAAAATATTAATAATAACTGGACATTGTTTCCGGAAAAAAAAATTTTTAAATGAAATTTTCCAAATAATCTATAAAATCTGTGTAAAAATGACCAAAGCAAAATGTCGCTTTTTTTTTTTAGAAATATTTTACACATTTTATACTTTTTTTTTTACACCTAGTCCTAAAATACAGCATCGATAAGAGTGTTTACGTAAAAAAAGTGTAAAATAGTGTACACTATTTCTTAATAAGGAACAAACCAAAATTAACTGAACAAAAATGAATGGCATTGGTCTGTCAAAAAAAATTTGTAACCATGAAGGGACATCTTACTAATTTGTTTTTAATTACGTCGTTCTTAAACCAATAAACAGAATTAGGTAGATATAGACCAAATAAATTAAATAAATAAAAAAAAAAAAGTCTATTAACAACAGTATCAGAACCCTCAATAACATCTAATTGTTGTTATATATTTATAAATTAATTATACTTACCTATTTGTAACAATATTTTTGAAGCACCCTTTTTGGGAAAAATAATTATAAAAGGGCCTTATGCCCAAATTAGTTATTTTGGGTACTTTAGTAGAACGTTTAGATCTTGACCAATGAATGACAAGCCAGCAAATCCTTAACAAAACATGTGCCTGAAATCTCTTTGAGTTTTTTTTATGACAAGGGTATTTTTTTGAAAGGCAACAATGGTCCAAAACTTTTTTTAACTATATGCCTTTTCCTCTTCAATGTTTACACGGTACTTGAAAAAGTCAGTGACATCCAACTTAAGTTTGACATCGGATGGCGTTGGATCTTACATCTAATCGCCAAGAGAGTTTATTTTTCCTCTAAGTGGAGAGTCTATTTGTGTTGTATTTACCATGATCTCATAAAAGACTTTTATGCTATATTCAGGAATTTGTCCGGGGAGATACTCACTTAGAATGGAATCAAAACTAGATTTTATTTTTTGAACTGTCACCCACACACATTTTAAATCGTCCAAGAAAAGCTTTGCAGGCTTGGCCTTAGAAATTTTTTGAGAGTGTGTGTGTGTGTGTGTCTTTATTATACCGAACTGAGCAGACCACCGGCGCAGTTGTTCCTCTAAAACTTCCTTTTTAAAAAGTTACCCAAGTCTAAAAATTACAAAAATATTTCTTTCTAACAAAAATTAAGTTAGTTCAATGGGTTGTTCACACGAAAACAAGAAGTCACTTTATTATTTAGTTAGTAAAGCAGTTTTGGCTAAAGTTAAAAATATTTATTATTTCTTTTGGCTTGTCAGTTGATTTAATTTTTACACAAATATATTATTTTGTTTTAGTTTTGGTTATTCTTCTTTTCCAAATATGTGACATCTCGTCTTAGAAACTCGTTGAATACTTGTAGTATTTTGTGTTTCTGTGTTAATCGATGCTTGAGTGCAACGGCCTACCTTAAGAAAGCGAAAGGATCGGTTTAAATTAAAATATGGCTTTGCATATTTTTTTAAATAAAAAAAATGTAAATTAAAAGTGCACATATAATGAGAAATTAATTACAAAATAATAAAGTTATTCAGTTAATGATGGGCAGATGTCATGTTAATATTTTTTTTCATTTGTGTTAAAAAACTAAAATGTTCTTAAAAAATGTAATTTAAAATTTTTAATTACCAAAAATAAAAATTTAAACCTGTTGAATATAAACATGTAATATATTTCCAAAAAATGTATGTGTTTTATTTCCTTATATATTTTTGGCCACAGACAAGCAATTAAATTATATTTTTTCTAATGTAAAGAATCTAAATAAATATTAGTTACTAGATTAAACATCAATCAAGAGGTCAATTCTCCAGTCTTAACTAAAAAATGTAACAATTGACAAATATCGCAAATAAGTCACGTTTTTTTCTACATTCTTGATTGTTATGAGTTATAAGTCTTAATCTCAAATTCGAAATTTTGTGGAAGGTAAAACTTGACAAGAGTATAAATATGAATAATTAAACGGTAAAAAGCTCTTAAAAAGCAACTAGTTAACATAACCTATAAAATTTAAATCGTTTTACCTGTAATTTCGTAAATTTGTGTTTTTTAAAATCGGGTGTTATTTTTAAAAAGAAAGACTACAATATTGCAGTGCAGCTCAAAAAGATGAGCTAGTAGAGTTGGTCAATGTTAATAAAAATCTCTTAAGGGAATTATCATCCCTGACATTCAAAGACACGGAAAAAAAGTGGATTAGTATTGCTTTATAAAAATTCCTGGCAGAGAGAAAACCTGGAAGCTATGGCGAAATAATGAAATATTATAAAATGTAATGTCTCTAATACTTTACAGACAATAGTACTACTATGCGTAGATCTTTTTAGGTACAATAACAATGTAATATATAACTCCATAAATAATTAAATTTTATTGGCATACAAACATTTTGTACTTTAATTTTTCTAATATGTATTGCTCGATGTACAAAAAATTTAATAATTAGCCCAGGTCTGGTACTTTTATCATTTTTAGTATATATTGCTTGATATTGTATATTAAACTATATTAATATAATATACGTTATATTAATAATTACCGATATTTTTTACGATTTAAACGAAACAATATTTTAAAAAAAGGTAGGTTTGTAGACAATCACAGACGAAAATTCATTTTTTGAATGGATCCTGCCCACTCACAAAAATATTAAAAATGACGTTTAAAAATCAAATTTTCGATGCGCATGATTTTAAAGCGACATTATACTGATATCGTTCGCGACACTGTGTATTCAAAATTAAAGAACAGAGAACCGGAAGGTTTTTTTCTACAATAAATTGCATTAAGAGCGTCCTTTCCGTTTTCAAAATATACCAGTAATAATAAAAAAACACCCTTAAAAAATATTTTAACATGATTTTAAGGGATTTATTTATTAAACAAATATTATTTAAGCCTTTGGCAGATGGAACCACTTTTAAGAGTTATTGCGCGAGCTTAGGCAATTGACCTTTAGAAACCTAAATATAAATCTAAGAAGTTGTTTTAAAATCATAATACAGGGTGATTCAGACATTTCCATGAATCACCCATATATATATATATATATATATATATATATATATATATATATATATATATATATATATATATATATATATATATGTATATATATATATATATATATATATATATATATATATATATATATATATATATATATATATATATATAATAATATATTATATATATATATATATATATATATATATATATATATATATATATTAAAAATTATATATATATATATATATATATATATATATTTATATATATATATATATATATATATATATATATATATATATATATATATATATATATATATATATATATATTATATATATATATATATATATATATATATATATATATATATATATATATATATATATATATATATATATATATATATATATATAATATATATATATATATATATATATATATATATATATATATATATATATATATATATATATATATATATATATATATATATATATATATATATATATATATATATATATATATATATATATATATATATATATATATAATTTATATTTTTTAAAATCTGTAATTAAAAATTTTTATATTTTATAAAATATTTTTATAAAATTTTTTATAAAATTTAATTAAAAAAAAATAATATGGCCGGATTTAATTATAAATGTCATGCCTTAGTTAAGAGATGGTTTGTGGCTTATTAACTAGGACTTTTTTTTTCAAATAGCCCCAAAGAAAAAATCTGGAGTGGTCAAATCTGAAATCGGATTGTCCATCTTTTTCAATGTAACAGCATAATTAAGCCCTTGCTGGTAGTCTGTCGGCTTTTATCCTACACTAGCTAAATTTTATGGAGAAACATGTGCAATGTGCCAAAATCTTTAAAGAAATGTCTTTGATAACCAAAGTTGTGCCGAACGTCTCCTTGTTGATGTTTCAGGACTCTCTTCCACGCTCTTCCGTACACGTTCACCGGTGCACGCTGTACTTGGACTTGCAGCACCAAAAGGGTTTTTTACTGACCCTTGTTGCTGAAAATTTGCAACCAAAGGATTAATTGTTGGCGCTCAGGGTCCAACATTAAAATGTCGGTTATACGCATGCTGCGTCAGAATAACTGACATAAAATTCAATAATTTGCGTACCTTATTCAATGGTGTTTGCTTTATTTTAAATTCCCGCTTCTTTACAATTTTTTAAACAAAAGAGAAAACAAAATAATACATAAAAAAGTTGTAAAGCATTTACATCATAACGTTGATTTTGCGCCCTGTACTAATAACGACCAAATCTCAAATTTTGTTACGTTTAAGGTCTCTTTTTCACTTAATGCATTTATAAGCGATAGAACTATTTTTGTAATAATAAAACAGTTTTAGTGTATACCTTTTAAAGGACAAAAAAAATTGTTTAAGCAATCCAAATTATTCCTTTGTTAGAAAAAATAGATTTTATATAAGTAATACTATACACTTACCTTCAGTCTTCTTGCTTCTATTACTGTAGCTGTTAGTCTGCTAAGGTTTTCATTGTAGAGAAGAGACACCAGAACTTCTCCTAAGTCAGATCTCATTTCTTGTGGCTCCTGTAATATAAATAAAATATCTTGAACAATATGATATGGCCCTAGTAAGAAAAACATGT
>JAHBCN010012420.1:0-26749 GCA_019359885.1 Listronotus oregonensis
AAAATACTTTTTATTACATGAATTCGCCTTAACAATATAGAATATATGTTTAATTTAAGATGTATTACTTTTCTCTCTTATAAGAAATATGTTTGGTTTTTAAACGGAAAAACACACTTTTTAAGAATATTCTTATTTAATTTTTTTTTGGTGTTTCATAGGTACTTGTAAAGACCATACGGAAATAGTAGGTACATTAATATCGAGAATGTGTACACTAAGAAAATATTTAGTAAATAGTATTTTTCTAAAACTTTCATGGCTTAAGTTTTTCTTTTTGTTTATATCTGCAAATTAGTTTTATTATATGAGCATAAAAAACTTTACCAAAAAAACGCAACAGTATTTGTAGGTGTTTTTGCTACCGTTGCAGAAACACATCTTGCAACCTGCAAGCTATTTTTTCTATAGCCACAAGCACGCAAATATTTCTTCTAAATTTGTTTAAAATATTAAAAATCTAAATTTTAACAGTAAATTTCTCTTTTAGTCGTGACCACACCGCCTTAATAAATTCAAATAATTCTTAAAACTTCTTTTCCAAATCTAAAAATAGCTAAAACAAACAAAACAAGTTGCGTTAAGCGCCAGAGAAGATGAAGGCATGGAGGCACGAAACAAGCTTAAAGTGACGCGGCGCTACACCAATCAGAACTCAAGATTTTAGACGTTAGGTTCGTGCAATCTAACAGCATCTCCGCTGGCGCCAAGAAACAACAAATGAAATGGGACGCATCGGAGGCCTAACGTAGAGAGCGAGGTAAAAGCGCTTGCAATTCTTCAGTAGGATTTTGAGTTTTGTCATTAAATCACTCTCTGAAATTTGTTCACGCATTTTTGGGTTAAATCTAAAATGGTAAAATCAAAATTTAAAAATTTGTGCTCGCTGAAACACCGTGTATATTTTAATCTAAAACGATAGCATAATAAAATCTCCCTTTAAAAATTTAACAAAGACAATTATATATTTAGCATACAAATAGTAAAATAAATTTTTGAGCAAAACAGCCATCCTTACCTCTATAATTCATACTCTATGGTTATTAAGTGTAAACCTATAACAAATTTTTGCGAAGTAACCACGGCATAACTAACAAAAGGCAGAAGGATTTCATAAATTGGCGTGAAAGTCCGGTCATTTTTCTAGCGCAGGTTCAGACGTCATCGTCATTTTGCTGGAATATTATTTATTGCCTTTATTTAAATTGTAATCGTTTTATGTGCGTTTCTTTCGTATTTTGTGCTTAAAAATATCAAAGGCACAGTCAGGAAGATATTTTTTTGCCTGTTAATTATGCTGTGCCACAAGTAAATATGTTACATGGTTACCTCGCAAAAAATTGTTTTTATTTGTTTTATAGGTACCTTTAATTATTCTTTTTTTTAGAATTTGTATGTTATTTATTTTAGAGCTATATCAAATTCAATTAATATTTGAATTCCTCGGAGCTGCATAATCTCCTTAAAAATATTTTTTTAGAGATATTTAACACAAATTGCCCTATAATCTTTTATTGTAAGGCATCAAATTATTTTTAATAAAATTTTTATTTTACCTACACAGACAAGCTCCATGGTATCTAAAGTCTTTTAGAATTAATAATAATAATTTAACAAGGCAAAAAGTAACAAATAATAAATGGTTTTATTTATAAATAAGAATTTTATCTAAAGAAAAAAAATGTGTCATGTGTTCTATTTAAAATTTAATGTATTTCCGGTTAAACCCAAAGTTGCACAAAATATAGTATATTTTATACTTGTAACACAAAATGTACTTTTATACCGTATATATGTTACCGTGAAAGACCGACTTTGATGAATATCATCATTTGCCGGTAAATCTCAAATATTAAAAAAACGAAACTAACCAAAACTATCCACTTTCCTGCGTTCTGGTTGATAAGAACCGGAACTAATGAACCTAACTAAAATTTTTAAATTTAGCAAAAACGCAAAGTTGTTGTTATTTTTCGTTAGTGCTCTTTTAGTTTTTTATTTGACACTTTTGTAGAAAACTAAAAGTTGTCAACTAAAAGTTGCACTTCTCAAATTAGAGCAACAAGTAGAAGATTTTTTGTAGAAAACTAAAAGTCGCTCTTCTTAAATTTAGAGAAACAAGTGAAAAACTTGTTGCCAAAGAATTGGCGCGAATGGTTTAGGTAGGAGTTCTCTACTGGTTTTCTACAAGTTGCTTGCCCAAAGCGCGCAGCAACAAATCTTCCACTTTTAGTTGTCAACTTTCTTTGATCTTTACCGACACTCCGCGGGAAACTAAAATTAAGTGGAAGATTTGTCTCTCCACAAGTGGAAGACAGAAAAAGTTGGTGTATTTTGTAGAAAAAGCAACAAATTGCCGCAACTTGTGGAAAACTTAGTTGAAGACTTTGGTGTAAACGCGACGACACTCCGGGGAAAACAAAATTTAGTGGAAGATTTGTCTCTCCACAAGTGGAAGACAGAAAAAGTTGCTGTATTTTGTAGAAAAAGCAACAAATTGCGCAACTTGTGGAAAACTTAGTGGAAGACTTTGGTGTAAACGCGGCTTAACATTTTACTCACCTCGTTTGATGATTTTCAAGTAACGAGTAACAATTAGCATTGCGTCGTATGGCAAATTTCAAGATTATTCGATATTTTTGTCCATGAGTGTAGCTTTGGGATGTTTTTAGTCTCGATTTAATTTTTTTAACGTACAATTAGAAAAAGAAAGCGGTTAATAATATTTAAAAAATTAATATATGATTACACATAAACTTAATAAATAAAGATTTAAATTAGCCCACTAAACTTTATAATTGCTAAGATACCCATATTTTTATATCATAGCGTAATGATAACTATTCTTAGCCTTTTAAAACAACGAAAATATAATTTTAATTGAAATATTTTACATATCATATTTAACTAAAATTTTCGTTTTTAGTAAAATCTCAGACTTAAAAAGAAAGTGAGTGTGTGTTGTCATGTGAATAAAAACTATAATAGTAAATTCATGGATTTACCCTCTGCGGAAGTACACAACACAAGGCGAGGATTGTACCAGTCTGTGAATCTCCGAATTACATCTATCTGCTCAAAAGTCAGCTGAACAGCGTCTTTGTGTTGTGAATCACAAGGTACATAGGCAGCCCAAAACTGAAACAAAAATGTGACAAATTTTATAATAAAAATAGGTAATATGTTATTTGAAAAGAAAACATACATTAAAATAAATATTTTGTTCGAAAAATACAAATAGAAATTATGATCGTAAATCTGTTCCAAATTTAATCAATAATGAAAATCACTTTCCAAAGCACTTTTTCAGGCACCAAAGTTGGGTGCTAATATATTTTTTTAATTTTAAGTTTTAGATTGGGCTATATTAAGGTATGTACACACCGAAAAAACAAACAAGAACAAACATTCGTTCTTGTTCACCTTGTTTGTATGTGTTCTTTGTTTATTGTTCGCGTTATTTTGCCTACATAGCGCAATCAAATATTTGTTCACTCCCGTTTGACCAGTTGGAAAAGTTATGGATGACGACGAACAGTATTTATTTCTCTTTAGGTATGTACACACCGAAAAAGCAAACAAAAACAAACATTCGTTCTTGTTCACTTTCTTTGTATGTGTTTTTTGTTTATTGTTCGCTTTTTCTTTCTACATAGCGCAACCAAATGTTTGTTTACTCTTGTTCGACTAGTTGGAATAGTTATGGATGACCATTAAAACAAAAATTCTCTTTGATGTACCGACGTCCAATGGAACATTTGTGAACAAGAACAAACAAACGTTTTATCGCCGTTTTAACTGTCTACACTGAAGAAAAATGTTTGTTCGATGATTCTTTGGCTGTTCTTTTTTGATTTGTCGGTGTGTACATACCTTTAGGAACTAATTTGTTTGTAAAAGGGACTTCATTTTTTATTACCTTTATTCGAAGGTCTTTTTGCCTTCCTCTCTCTAGGATGCGGATCTTTTAAAAACATCCTTAACAAAATGTGTATAATTGTTAATTTAATTTACATTTTCATCTGTGCTAAATTTGAAATATTTGATTAGATGTTTTTGTCGATTATTATTTTCTCACAGTTTGGCCAGTAAAGTCTGCAACATATGGATAGTTTTATGTAAAATTTGACTTTGGCATCGATTTTTGCTTCGGTTAAGGTGAAAAATATTTAAAAAATTAGTAGTCAAGTGATTCGCATTATCTGTCAAATTTTATTTTTTTTTCAAAAAATTCCAAGGGTGCTTTTTTTTCTAAAAATATTAAAAAAAGATATAAAAAAAAGTTTTTCTAAATGCAATTTTTGGTCCATATGCACAGTTTCAAATATACAGAAAAATTTTATTTTTTGCCAATTTTTGGAGTCCATGAACTACCTTAGGCGATTTTGGCAAGTTTTCGACCCCTCCTCTCCGCTTGGTGAGATGTCATGAGATTTAGCTTGACTCCTTCCCTTTCCTAATCTCACATAAGATTTTTTAAAATGCGTATTTTTAGTGTAAATTCATTACTCTGCGCTTAGTTAGGATTAGTATTTAGGACTACTAAGAACGTATTCCAGAATCACAGTGCAATAATATCATTGTATAAGATTAGCTTATTGCGTTTGCTTGTGTAAGATTAGCTATACTTTAGTAAAGAAAAATTTTTTACTTATTTTAACCCCATTTTTTGGCAATTTTTCACTGTTTTTTGCAGAAAAAAATACGTGATATTTGCCGAGGCCCCCCTCTCAACCACGTGAGATTGGGTGAGATTTCGCTCGACCCCCTCCACCCTAAAGGCGTTACGTGGACGCCAATTTATATTTCATTATCTTTTTTAATAAAGATAATCTTGTTTTATTAAAGCTGCCTAAAAAATTTACAAAACTATTTAGTTCTAATAGGGAGCTTTGAAAACATTAAATTAATAATTTTTTACCCATTTATCGCGCGTATGGAGACTTTTGATCAGCGTAATAAGAACTATTAATTTGCAAAGTTTCAAAAAAATGGCCGAAACCCATAAGGATTGTTCGGGGTGCTTTTTCATTTTTTTTCAAATTAATCATAGCCTTGACCATAATTTTTTAGGCAACCCGTTCGCGATACTTTTATTAACATATTATATGTGATAAAAAAAAGTTTTTATCCGGTTGGCATATGGGTGAAGGTCATTTCTAATTCGGATTTCGTACGATAATGTTTAACACTGGAAGAACCGTAGAATAGTCTGATAGCGGAGTCACCTTAGCCCATAAAATGTTAAAACCTCGGAACTGTGTATAAAATTTAAAATAAACTATTGAATTTAATAGTGGATATCCTCTATAAAAATGTTTACCCCTTGAAAATTGCCGCTTTGTCCGAAAAATGTAGATTTTTTTATAAATAAAAATAAGATGTACCGCTGCGCGCACTTACTCTCGCTACCGTATGCGACAAGCATGAGAGTGAGAGAGAGCAGACAATATTCTTCTTGGTTATTCTTGTAGCTATAATTTATAATTAATTTATTAATAAATAATAATACTTAAATAATAAATGAATTATTAATAAATTAATATTAATCCTGAAAATTTAATTAAATTTCAATTAAAAATAAAAAATTATATTGACATGTTTGGATTTAGGTTCTACTTCCTCTCCAGTTGAAATATCGCCCGATGTCGTTGGTTGCTCACTATTTTTTTGGGGGGAACACTACCCCTTTTTGCATATAATTGTAAAATTTAAGCTTACCATCAATTTTTTTAAATAACATTAATTGACAACCTGAAGGATGAATTATGATGAATTAAAAAATTCCAGCCCTCAAAAACCACCCCTATTTCAGAAGTCCTTAAAAAACGTTAAAAAAGATCATCCAACTATTTGAAATTTATTTTATTATATAGTGATATTAAAGTAGGGTGTCTTTGTTGTTTTTTGTTTTTATCATTTATCTATACATTTCAACCCTTATAAATACCACCCCTTACAAAAAAATTAAAATTATAATAATTTTTTAATTTAAAATATAATTGAATTTTTTATTATTTGTAGGGAAAGGAAATATATTTATTTCATCAACCCTTAAGATTCAACCCCTAACGATTAAAATATGCAATTAATAAGAGGGACCATAAACAGTATAATCAAGTACTAATTCTCAACAAACGGTCTTTTATTAGTAAAGTCATATAGCAAGTACTTCTTGTTAAATGAAAAAAAAAAAAGGAAAAAAAGGCCCTTTTTTTAATAATTGTTATTTAAAAAAATTACATAAAAAATTGGTTGGATTTTTGATTTTAGTAATCTACAGGTTATTCCAGAAGTTATGGCGCAGTCAGACATCCGTCAACATTTATTACAAAAAAAACTATAATGATTGACTTATTCCTATTCAATATTAGTTTAACTTGGGGGTGATTGTGGCAAAATTAAACTTTTTAGACAATTAAGTAAGTAGAATTCTTTTCTCTCCTTTTCGCGTTGAATTATTGTTGAAAGATTTTATTTTAAAAATGCAAATTAATATATTAATGACTCTTTATTTGTAAAACCATCTAATATTCTTTATTTGGCTTTTTAAAGTGTGGCGAACGTTTTTTCAAAAACTTAAAGATAACCTAAATATTAAGGGTTTATGACGTCATTGACATTTTTGTGGAAAAAATTTTTAGTTAAATTTTTTAATTCTTCAGGAATATTCCTGGAATCCTTAAAAAAGTGTTTTTGTGATAAATGGACATGCAATAAAATGGTTTTATTTTTTTTATCTCGTAAACAAAGCAAGATACGACGAAAATTCAATAGACTAAAGGGTTGTACTTTTAATTGCTTAATCTTAAAAAAATATATAAAAATTGCAAAAAGTAAATGGCAATTTTTATATAATTTATACATATAAATATATATATATATATATATATATATATATATATATATATATATATATATATATATATATATATATATATATATATATATATATATATATATATATATATATATATATATATATATATATATATATATATATATATATATATATATATATATATATATATATATATATATATATATATATATATATATATATATATATATATATATATATATATATATATAAAATATAATTTAAAATTATTAAAAATTTAAAATTAATTATTATATATATTTTTTTAAGTTAAATCAATTAAACAGTCTAGAATTGTCGAATTTTTTAGTACTTCTAGTTCGTTTAAACCATCATCAATTTAGTTTTTTTAAATGCGGCATTCAATTGTTTATTGCATTTTTTTGAAGCAGTTAAAATCCCAATTACAATGATGTATAACACTTAATATTTTTCTGTTAAATAAAC
Organism: Listronotus oregonensis; assembly: GCA_019359885.1. Taxonomy (NCBI): domain Eukaryota; kingdom Metazoa; phylum Arthropoda; class Insecta; order Coleoptera; family Curculionidae; genus Listronotus; species Listronotus oregonensis. The sequence continues at coordinate 7,328 of JAHBCN010012420.1, forward strand.
ATATTTTTTATAAGAGGCAATGAGTAAGACAAGGAACGCACATCATTTCTTATAGGGGCGTTCCATATTTGTTAATATATATTAAGTGTTATATATTTTTGTAATTGGGATAATAAGAGGTTCAAAAAAATTAAATAAAAACCCAGGTTCGTATTTAAAAAAATTAGTTGATGATGGTCTAACAAAAACGAAACGTCGTACAGAAAATCTCTCAAAGCTGTTTTGTAGAGCTTAAGAAGTGGCCATGAGAAAGTGTCTTTTGTTTTTCCATATCTCTTTAAATAACGTCAGCAAAAAATTAAAACGAAATCAGCAAATTTCCTTTTTTTCCGGATATCTCCGGAAGTACTCGGAATTTTACAACTTTCTACTCGGCATGTTGTTAGGCACCTAAATGCGCATAATTTAACCGACTTCGTATCTCTTACGGTTTCCGAGATCCCCATGCATGCACTCGAATCTGTGGCACCCTGTATATATATATATATATATATATATATATATATATATATATATATATATATATATATATATATATATATATATATATATATATATATATATATATATATAAAAAGAATTTTGTACCTAAAATATACTTATATTGTGTATATGTCAACACTCCAATATACACGAGTTCTGATTTCTACAAAAATATGTAATTGCTTTTTTAATCATAACTCTCTTAATTTTTAAACTATCAAGTCCTACGAAAAACCATTTTGTAGGTTTTTTCAATACCTATAAGGTCACACTTATTAATTTTTTTTTAACTCCTAATTTAAAAATGGTCGGGGTTGAAAGAGGTTGAAAACGTGACTATTCACGAACACATTCAAACTTCAAACGGCCATATCTTACTCAATTTTTATCCTACAGTAAAACAAAAGAAAGGAAAATTTTTGGTAAAGGAAACCTATAATTTTGTATTCTACAAAATTTTCGTATAATTAAGGGTTTTTGAGTTATTTTGAAGAAAAGGAATTTTTTTACAAAATTACAAAAGTGTCTCTTTCACTTTAAGCTCAAATTTTTTCAAAAACATGTACTTTTAACCGGTCAAACTTCCTAAACATATTACAAATTTATAAATAAAGTGAATTGTAAAATGACAAAGATTGTTTTCTATTGGGGTGGTAATTAAGGGGTGATTTTCACATTTTTTTTATTAAAAAAAATAGAGATCAACTTTATTTTCGCCATAACTCGCTTAATTTTAGTGCTAGAGACCTTAATAAAAAATAAAAATAAAGATTTTTTTAAGTACTTCAAAAAAGGTTCTATGAGCTTTGCACAAAAAATGCACCATTTTTGGTCATATTACGTTGAAACTCTCAATTATGGCATTTGACGAATAAGAACGAACCTTCAACAGGCTATAACTCTGTTTGTTTTGGGTCTATGAAAATCACAACCATTCTTGTTGTTTTTTAAAAACTGCGTTTTTAGTAGGAATGATTTTTTTCAATAAAATGCTTACTTTGCGAGCTATTTGCGAAAAACCGTCTGAAAACGTGTTCTTTTAGTTAAAAAATTGATATTTTTAATTGCAAATAACTCGAAAAGTAATGCCTCTCGGAAAAAACTTTATAAAACAAAAGTTGCTTAGAAATTAGTCCATCTTTTTATTTTCGAACTTATTTTTAATAAAAAAAAATCTCCCGAGAAGGGGTGGCATTCACCCCCAGGAAAAAAGTAAATAATTTTATTGGGTAAACTTTGTTCAGTAGAATATAAAGAATAATATTTTACTGGATATTTATAATTTATTGACAGTCCCTGGGTTCCTAGGTAAATATCTAAGGTGACCATAGGCGCCGACTTTTTGAAATTCGTATGGGTGCTTAGCTAAAAGTGGACTAAAAGAGCTCAAGAGATTTTTTTGTGCCACGTCTAAAAATATGTTTAGGTTTTCAAAACATTAAACTACTTAAACATTTCTTATATCACATTATTTAATCAATATCAGTAATAATAACATGGAAAAAATGACAACAGAAAATATTATATATAAAAATTCAAATAAACAACATACATTCCGTGATACATCGTAAAATTAGCAAAACAAACAAAAACATGAAAACTGATGAATCGCAGTTTTAAGAATTCATCTAAGAAAAACATAACATAAAATCCATATGAAAAAGAAATATATAAATTTACTAAAATTTATAACAATAATAATTAATCTAATGAAAATACGTTTCGTCTGTAAGTATTTCGTTGAATAAATATATTTGCAATTATATTGTGGTCTAGTTTCTTTAACAGATCTCTATAAGAATTTAAGATTATGCAGTCATTCAGTCTGGCCTGCATCATCGTTGTTCTTAAATATGTTTTCAGTCTTCGTAAATTTGAAAAACTTCTTTCAGAAGTACATGATGTTATAGGAATAGTAAAAATAATTTTAGAACTTTAACGTATTCTGAAAATAAATCTTTCATATGTATATTTTGTTTAAAATAGGAAGCGATTTCTGATACTGACTGAAAATTTTGTCCCTGGTACTATAAAAAACATTTTTTTGTGTAAATAGATCTTCGATATCAAAATCGCTACAATAGTTTTCCTGAATGACGGCATTAACGTTTCATTGTTTGTTAACAAAAAAGCCTCAATATCTCTTGCTCTTTTTATTCCATTGGAGTTAAAACGATTGTTAATACTTTGAATACACGTATCTATGATTTCATAATATAAACATCTGTATAGTTCTTCGGGTGATTTGGAAAAAAATTGATTTTTTGGCCCACCTAGTTTAAGAGGAACCTTTCTTTTTCTTGGCAAAACTGGTTCATCGATATTAAAATTATCCTTCTCATTGACTATTTGTTCCCATAATTTTTTAAAACTATTTCGTTGAGTCTGAAGTGTTTTAGCAAGGCAATCAATTTTTTTTTGCATCTGCAATGTTAATGTCCACCTTTTGAATACTGGCGTTTAAAACTTCTATATTTTCAAAAATGTTTATTAATATCTTCAGTAAAAAATAAAATTCAAATGAATACATTTTTTCAAGAAAAGCATTTGCCTTCGCTCCTGCTTCACTGTATTCATTGCTTTGATTCGTCATAAATTCACATACTTCTTTATAATTGTCAAACAAAGATTTTAAAGATGATACACGAAGACACCATCTAGTGGGGCAGAAAGGCCTTAATGACGACGAACCGGGTCATCAGTGTTGGTTTTGATATTATTAAATATGTTTAAACGTTTTGCTGAATCTCTAATATAATTCAAAATGTCTTTGGCAAATACTAAAAAATCTCTGACCTTAGGTATGCCGTTAAATGAATCTTGAACCAGCAAGTTAAGAGAGTGGGCTAAGCAGTGAACGTACACAGCCCGCGGTTCATCATCAGCTATTCTTTTTTGTAGACCTGATAATGCTCCACTTACGTTTGCAGCCCCGTCATAGCACTGCCCTCGTAGTGAAGTTATGTCTAAGCTGTATCTAATAAAAACATCTTTTACAACCTTATGTAATGTTTCTGCATTAGTCAAAGGTGTTTCATAAAGTCCCAAAAATATTCTAATATTTCAAGGTTGTCGTCAACAATTCTAAAACAAATTGAGAGTTGTTCTTTTTTGAAAGATCTGTTGTTTCATCAGCGATAATTGCAAATATATTTTTTTTTAATCATAGTAACTATTTTATTTCGAACGCTATCAGCTAATATTTTTAATATTTCATTAATAATGTCATGCAATATCCACTTGTAGTTAGTTCGGTTCATCCACGTTTTTAGTTCTTTAGAATCTTCAGTTCGAAGCATTAAAAGCTGAATGAAGTTTGAATCATCTTCTGTATGGCCTCTCAAGGAAAGCCCTTGGGCGGCTAGATACTCGATAGAACTATAATTTTAAGCAATGCAATTCTTGCAGTTTTCATTTCCAAAATTTTTGCCGTTGACATAGCTGCAACCACGTTTACTCCTTTGTCAATTGTAGACAATACTTCTACAGCGTTCCTATGCATTTCCGATTTTTCGTGACATCGAAATCTTTCTAGTGCTTTATTCCATTTATTGAACCCTTCCATAACAAATGAATTATAAGAAAGCTTTGTATACGTGGCATTCATTGGTATTTTGTGTTTTAAATATGCGTTTTGACACAATTCACAAAATACTTTGGATACATCTTCCTTGTAATATAGCCACTTAAATGTATTTTTCCACTTTATTTGAAAACAACGACAATGACCTGATTTTCACCAGCTTTTTGTTGGCAGATTATCTGCTACTTTAGACATACATGCATTACCTTTATTTTCTGTATCAGGTTTCTTACCATCCTCGCAGCTTACTGATTTTTGATCGTGCTCGTCGGCAATTGGTGTATCAATATTGTCACTTTGTGTTGTAGATGAGTGCGAAGGCACAGTCTCAAAGGCCGTGGTAGTTACAACCTCACTTATTTTATTAGGAAAACGAATAACGAATTTATCCATACCTTGAACAAAAATTTAAAATATTTCGTTTGTTCGAGTGTATTCATAGTAGAGCAGGCAGGCACACATACATAAGTAACAAATGCATTTAAAAACCGTTGAACACACAAAACACACACACACACCTACACACACACACAGAGACAGACGGGTTTTTTTCAAAAATGTGTTTTTCGTAATATCTAGAGCCAGAAACGCCGAGAAATGCAAAAAAATCCAAACCGATTATATAACTTTCTCTTTGCATAGACATGTATATAGAGAAAGCAAAAAAATTCATACCTTCATAAAAAATTCGTAAACGTAACATGTAATTATGTAGGCATTAGAAGGAATATTCATTACATTTTGTTAATTTGTATTATCATATATCAAATAAGTATGAAATGCCTACCTCTCAAATTTGAATATGCTTTTTTATAAATACAACCGTATATACTAAAATGTAATACAATAATTGTAGTAGGTAAAGTAAGTAAAATTTTTCTAGGCATCATCCATAAATTACTTTCATTGAACTTTGTACTCAAACTTCATTCTCCCTCACAAGACACCAGACACCCTTACCTTATTATTCAAAAAAACCGCAGAAACACTTGACAGTCCTAACACTATTAATAATTTAATACAACTTTTTTAAGGGAGTTTAAGCAAGATTTAATTAAGCTTTAAAGTCCAAACATAGACAGGCTGATAAGCATCGGCATAGAGAACTTACTAAATTGATTGGGACTGGGATTCCCCGAAACGCAAAGCCATAAAGGTAAAAGCCGCTCGCGCCGGTGGTTTATTTTTGACTATTATTTAATGTATGCCTTTGTTAACGGAACGGACAAAATATACATTTTTTATATTTTATTTTTTGTTACTTATTTTTGGTAAAGTGCCACTTCACCTGAATATCTGCCACTGATTTAAATATATTGTAACAGGTGATTAACTCATACATTTGTATGGGTGCTCCGCACCCATAATATATTCAGTATGGGTGCTCGGGCACCCATAGCACCCACGTAGTCGGCGCCTATGAAGGTGACTCCGCTATGAGAAGTCCCAAATTTTTGCCGAAGAATATATGTCACTGTCCAATAATAAAAGCGTTTTCTTTTGCGAAATTAATATTATTAATTTATAAGTCAGTCTGGTTGATAAGAAAATAACTATAAAAATACAGAAATATAGAAACAGAGGAATTATTCTGTTTATTACTGATTATCGTTTATCGGACGAAGCACTTTATATCATCAAGATCGACTCCACTTTTAAAGTTCGTTTTATGGTTGAATTCAGTGTAAGGCCATAAAAAATTATCAGTGGAACTAGTGTAAATAAGGTAATGAAAAAGAGTATCTTCCATATGCGTGTTTATACCAAACGCGTTTGGAACTTGTTACAAATTTGCTGGAAACATTGTTTTTATGTTATGTTACCAAATAAAACAAATATTATAACAAGTCTTTTTTGACACTTCTTATTTTAACTCTCTTTAATCTATGCCCTTATCATCAGAACTACATTCCTTGGTGCCATCTAGTTTTTCAATAGGTGTATTTGTTTCAATAAAATTTATTCAGATTGCCCTGACACGTGTTTCGGTCTTATGATTATTTTAAAAGAGCTTTACAAGAACCACAAAATACAAGAACTAAACTTAAAAATGCGACTCTTTTAACAGCTGGTTAAAATTAAGCTTTTTTAAATATATCATCTAGAACCTAGCACATAATCTATAGAATCAAGGTAGTTTTTCGTCAGCAGTTCATTAAATATTAAATTATTATAGCCCCCTATTTCAGCATCTTACTATATTTAATTGTAAACGACTAGAAATAAAAACTACTATTATAGGTCAAAAATAGCAGTGCCAAAACCACGCAAATATTTTTTAGAGAAAGCCATGCCGCTAGGCCGTGCGAACAAGCTTGCAAAAAAGAAAGTGCCAGCAAATCTAGTCCCTTTCTCTCTTGCTTGGCGTGCTGCGCACTGCCCACCAGCAAGACTGCCTCTAGGTATATGCTCGAAGATAAATATAGCACTTAAACTGACCCTGTTTTACCAATGGAAAGTGCTTGTGATACATTTACTACGCACTAACCTTAGAGATGGAAAACGATATTAGTTAAGGGATTAATCGATAGATAGCACTTCTTTGGTTCTTTGTAATCCAATGATCCTCATTTATATTATTTATTATTATATGAGAGCTTTTCGTCTTTATTAAACTTGGTTTCAAAATAATTTATTTTTCTTTTCATATAAAAAAAATTACCGTTGCTTTAAAAACATAAAACGAACATTTAAAAAGAACAGAAATTATAGATTTTGTTTGTATTCACCGAGGTCATGCGCCCAGTGCAGCAAACCCCGGAGCTTGCTTTGCTGGATCAGAAAAAATTCGACTCGGTCACGTCATTTATGTCAATGCTTTGCTGTTGACGTTATTTTCAATTTCTTATCAGCTGTAGAGCTTGTACTTGTATAATGTTTATTGCCTATAATTCAAACAAATCTTTAACAAAAGTGTTAAATGGAGATTATCCAGAAAAGGACGTGAAGAAAATGAATAGAAAAAATCTAGAAAATTTTGTATTAAAGCTTGTGGAATGCAGCTCTGGTGTAGGCGCCAAAAATGCTAAAAGCTTTGTAGGATTGTATAGGGGCTTCTCTCAAAAGCAAATAAATAAACCTGAGTGGTGGCCCTCCGAAAAAATTATTGAACAAAGTCTTACTTCAGATGGCAAATATTTCATGGAACTATTACGATTTTTGGTTTACAAATGCTGTGAGTTTTTTAAAAAGCCCTGCGGACAACTTAATGATAGGATATTTATTCATGATAATGATGAAAATTACAAAGGCGTTAAAAGAAAGTGTAGTGAAACAAATAACAATGAAGTGCCCAGTAAACGACGGACTTTAATGCCTAAAAATACTAGCTCAACGAAAACTCACACAAGTATTAATGATACTTTAATTAAAACTCCTGTTGTTCGATTAAAAGATATATTTTATACGCCAAAGCCTAAGCCATTAACACAGAACAAATTTTTAAACATATTTGGCTTACAGAGTGTTTTCAATCACAATGTTGAAGAATCACCTGTGCCTGCCGTAGTTACTGCCCCAATTAAATTTAATTCATGTTCTGTTATACCATTTTCTTCAGACATTGGTCGTGAACTATTAAAAAGAGACAACCATACTTTTCCGGATTCTTTAAAAAGTCGCAGATTGGAAAGGTTGGAGTGGTATGTTAATCAACCCCTTCCCCGTTGTAGTGATATTAAATATGAAGTTACTTATCAAGAGAAAAAAGGACTTACAATGCATAATTTCAAGTTTCCAAAAAAGAATATATGGCAACACCCTGGTGATGTTGAATATCAAAAGAAAATCCTGTTTTGTAAACCTTTAAAGGTAATATTAATTCGTGAGGATTTGGCTGCAATAAAACAGGACATTTCCTGCAAGTCTCAACGTAAACTTAAAGTTGTAGTGTCAAGAATTAATTGTTTTAAGCAGGTTAAGAAAAAAAGGATTGTTAAAAAGTCGGGACTAGAACTTAGGAAAAATTGAAATACAATGTGATATAACTCTTTCACACCTGGGTATGTAGTAAGTTGTTTATTTTGTTCTAATTAAGTTAAATATATTACCAGTTTATTGAGTTAAGAAACTGGTTGTAAGGTATTTAAAAAGTTATTTATTATGTATGAGTTAAAGCATATTAAAACCTATTAATGTTGTCGTTTAAAAATTATTATAAATAGGTACCTTATTGTTATCTGCTGTTACTAACTATAGTTTAAAGTTTTTTAAAAAATTTTGTTATATCTTTTATATAAAGTAGGTATTAATATTAGAGCTAAACTATAGCTCTTAAATAAAAATTATAAAAAGGGATTTTTGACAAAGTTCTGAGAGGAATGTAACACTTAGGTTTATTTACATCCAGTCTCTGGCAAAAAAAATGATAGATTTTAACATCTGTAATAAAAAATGGTAGTATTTTTAAATGGAAATATCATTCTAATATTTTCATGTTTTTCATATTTATCGTGTAAAAAAATATACTTTTGTTATGCCTACCTATACAGTATGTCTGCGGATGCGGTTAACAAGAGTACAAATGGACCAAAAATTGAAAGATACGAAAAAAAATCATTCATGATAAAAAATTCTGCTTGTCTAAAAAATATGAACTACAATGAGAAAATATGCTGTTATCATACATGGCGTCTCAAAATTGCAAAAACATAAAATCAAAAAAGAGCAAACAGTAATTTTTTGGCCTTTTAACATAAAATTTTAAATAAAAAACTTGCTTAAAATTTATTTTTACTTAATCCTGATTCCAAACTTACTGAAGTAAATTTGAATTTAAGAAAAATAAAAATAACAACATTTTTGCAAAAACACATTTAACATTTACTTACATTTTTTTTTACATTTTACGTTTTACATTTTTTCCATTGTATATTAACTTTTATTAATGTTTACTATTGTAAAGGTAATAATTAAGTAAAAGTAATGTTGATTGTTTTTAATTTTTCATAAATTCAAATTTTCTTCAGTAAGTTCGGAATCAGGTTTAGAAGTAAATTTGGAAAAAGTTTTTTATTTATTATTTCACGTTAAAAGCCCAATAAATGACTGTTTGCTCTTGTTTGATTTTATGTTTTTGCATTTTTGAGACGCCCTGTATGATAATAATATATTTTCTCATTGTAGTTTATATTTTTTAGACAAGCAGAATTTTTTATCAGGATTGACTTTTTTCGTATCTTTCAATTTTTAGTCCATTTAACCTCTTGTTAACCGCATCCGCGGACATACTGTATACACTGCTCAAAAAAATTAAAGGAATACCTCTTAGTCCATTTTTAACTTTTAATTTGTTAATTACATTCAGATCAAACTTGCATATTTCAAAGGACACACATTTTATCACAATAAATCAAATACTGTTTTATTTGATTACTTAATCATTTATTACTAAGAAAAAACTCACAAATTAAAAAAGGTACAAAAAATAAAGTGTCAGATATATAATAGGTATATCTCCTTTAATATTCCTCCTATCAAAAATATTTATATAACTTTTTATATAAATAATTAGGAGAGCTGTATTTTTTATTCCATAAATTTGTAGTTTTTAAGATGTTAACGATTATTTTTAAAATTTAAAACGTCAATATTTCAAAAAGTATAAATGCTACAAGAAATTTTAGTTTAACAAGGAGACGGCACGGCCTTGAGGTCGGCGATTTGGCTCAATTTTTTTTGTGGTGATAGAGTGCACTTAGTATATTATAATTTTAAAATACTAAGGCGCACTATTGAGAAAATCCCACAAAAAACGTTTTAATTTTTTTTATTATTTTGTGTAGCATACTTATATATACTGAAAATGTAATATTTTTGTCAAATCGCTAAATGGCTCAGGCAGTAGTGTTCGAGACTTCTAACCCGAAGGTTCTGGGTTTGATTCTGCTCCATGCTTTACTTTTTTTTACATAATAAATTATTTTTAATTTAATAATTTAATATAATTAAGCTTTAAAATACTTCTTAAATTTATTTATATGAAATTTTTTAATTAAATATTTTTAACATTAGTTTACATATCTATGCCTCAGAACTACTTACTGACATAATCGTTTTTATGAATATAAATGATGTACCTACCTATATTTTTGAATGATTACCTTACAAACCCCATGTGTTGTAATAATTATTGTTTTAAATGTTTCTATAATATCTGTCACTCTGGTTTTTGCAAATAATTATAACGTAAATAAATATGTATTGCAAATTGGCTTCAAAATATTTGATTTTCTTTTCTCTAATTGTGAATAAAAAACACTACTAAACTAAAAGAAATCTAAGAAGTATTTTAAAGAATAATAATATTAAAAATAATTAGTTAGGTATGTAAAAAAAAAGTAAGGCATGGAGCAGAATCGAACCCAGAATCTTCGGGTTAGAAGTCTGGAACGCTACCGCCTGAGCCACATAGCTGTTTGACAATGGTGTTACATTTTAAAAACATATGCTACACAAAAAAAATTTAAACGTTTTTTTTTGTCGAATTTTCTTAATAGTGCGCCTTAGTATTTTAATATTGTGATATACCAAGTTCACTCTAGCACCACAAAAAAATTGAGCCAAATCGCCGACCCCAGGGCCGTGCCGTCTCCTTGTAAGCTATATAACCTTTTTGTTTAAAAGCATTAAGCTAATATTTTACAAGTGTATTAAAAAGTGTTCCGTTAATTTTTTTGAGCAGTGTAATTAAAAAAAACTAGAAGAAATGTCAACATTTTTTTTAATAAAATAAAATTTGTATTTTTTAGGTGAAACTTAACATTGTGAAGCTTGATATGTATATTATTAATAAGTTTTTCTGTAAATAATTAAAAAATCCTCATCATTAACACAAATTGATATCTTATTTTAACCATTTTTATACAAGATCTAACTAGGCTTCATTTGAGTTTGGACACCACAGTATTATACAAAGTCAACTATTTATGGTATTTTTTTCTTTTTGGTTTTATTATTCTATTACTAGAATAAAACAAAAGTTTAAATGAAAATTAATAATATTAATATATAAGTATTACAATAAAATAATTTTTAAATAAAAGAAAAGGACACACAATAAGTGATGGTTCTGTTCCTTAATGTTTTCCATTTAAAAATATTGTTACATTCTATAAACTATGTGATTATCCTTAATAAATTTACCTAATGATTAGTTCTGGTTTAAAAATGTTTCTTAGATATAGTTAGGTTGTTAATTATTTAGTAACTAGTAGGTAGGTACTCTTAGTTGTTCCTTTTTTATATTGCAATATTATTAACATATACCTAGGAAGCAATGATGTAATATATAATTATGATGTCCTAAGTTGATGGGGGGATAATTATTTATTTATGTTCATATTTTTATATATTTTCCTTAACTATCCTTAAATCTTTGATAAATGTTTGGTCGAAGAGTAGTTACTCTGACTTTATAGTATATAAGCTAAGACTGCCAATTTAATGATATGGGACACTAATACAACCTTTACTAATATCTAATATAATGTGCGTCAAAGTAATGACAAACGTGTGAAGCTCACATGATTGGCCTGAAACTGCAGCCGATTGGTCAGAGGCAATAAAGACATTTACTTATTTTACTATTTACTATTATATCAAGTGTATTTTGGATTTATAAGTACAAGTAGTATTTTTCTTCTTCTTCTTCTTGTTCCCTGGTAGTAGTATTTAAAACAATTTAAATTATAAGATCAAACTGTTCATGAACGTACTGTATAGGACCAATTCAAATTTTTAGAGAAAAGAAAAAAATACTTTGGCAGAACTTTTTTAGTTTTATTTTTTTTTATGGTGTAATTCACGGTGAAATTGTGTTAAGCTATTAATTTCAGTTTTTCTAATTGACGTCAAAATTAATATTTTTAAAGATTAAAAAGTAAAGAAATTTTAGCTTTTTAACAATGCCTTACGCATAGGCAACTAAATCTTGATAAGGTGAAAAAAAAATCAAAACTGTTTTTACATTTAAAAAAAGGTATTCATTATTTTTTATACTTACAAGTTAAACAGAATAAATTATCTACTGTCTTAGTCCTTTAAAATTGTTAAGAGAAGAAAACCGGTGTTCTGTTTTATATGCCCTAATTCTGTATTAAGCAAGTTTCATGTGCCCTACGAATATTGTCAAAAATTTTCTCGAGATATGTTTTCTATCTTTGTCGCCAAGATCAAAAAACGTTATTTAGGATTCTCAATAGAGATAGAACTTGCACATTTATCTAAAAATTGTTTAAAAAAAAAAAGTATTAACGTTTCTATCACGAATGGGTCAATGTTTTCAAAACCATGAAAAAATATTATTTGAAATGTTAACAATAATTAAAACTATAAAAAAAAATATTTAAAATCATGAATAGGTCAAGATTCATTTTTTAGTTTTATAACATTTTGTTTTGCAAGTAAAATTCCTTAGAAGTTATTGACATTTTTCTTTACCATAGGCAACTAAATCTTGATAAGGTGAAAAAACATCAAAACTGTTTTTACATTTAAAAAAAGGTATTCATTATTTATACTCACAAGTTAAACAGAATAAATTATCTACTGTTATTAGCCCTTTAAAATTGTTAAGAGAAGAAAACCGGTGTTCAGTTTTATAGGCCCTAATTCTGTATTAAGCAAGTTTTGTGTGTCCTACGAATATTGTCAAAAATTTTCTCGAGATATGTTTTCTATCTTTGTCGCCAAAATCAAAAAACGTTATTTAGGGTTCTCAATAGAAATAGAACTTGCAGATCTATCTAAAAATTGTTTTAAAATTAAAAAAAAAAGTATTAACGTTTCTATGACGAATGGGTCAATGTTTTCAAAACCCTGAAAAAAATATCATTTGAAATGTTAACAATAATTAAAACTAGTAAAGAAAAATATATATTTAAAATCATGAATAGGTCAAGATTCATTTTTTAATTTTATAACATTTTGTTTTGCAAGTAAAATTCCTTGGAAGTTCTGTTATTGACAAAAAACAATTTTTCTTTATACTTGGGATTTCTTTCTGAGATAGGGTAAATGAGCATGTGGGATACCTTGCTAAAACGATGTAAAGTTCTGTTGTTATAGGTGTTTGCCTTTTAATTATGGCTTATGTTTTTTATGGCATCATAAATCCAAGATGGCTGCGGAGATTAATGTTAAAACATTACATAAATAACAAACTACCATTTTGTTAACCATACAATTTGGTACACATTTTTTTAAGTCTTTTTTGTTTTGAAGCTATAACACTAAAAGTTTACAAATATAAGGGTCAGATTTCATAGTCATTGGGTTGTCGCGAATTTAAACAATATCTTTATACCACATTGATATTACGAAAACACTAAACCCTACACTACTACACAATACCCCACTTCATAGTCTTTAAGCCAGATATTCAAAGTCAAAATCTCCTTTAAGAACAACTCCACGAATAATCTCCATTATGCACTGGTCTTTCTCTATAGCTTTTGCCTAGGACTGTGCCTGTTTATATTTGTCAGTTTTAAGGCCGGCCACATACATACAACTTTTTAGTCGAGCAACTATTTAGTCGAGTTGTGTGCTTGTGTGATTTTTATGACGACCAAACAGTTTAGTCGCCGAAGGTGCGCATACAGTCAATTCGGTTTCGGTCGCTATCGGTTTACGTACTTATTTGCATAGCCACCGGACGACTGTTTAGTTGAGCGTATGCGCACTCCAATACATGGCAATACTCATTAAACTGTCGCGATAGTTGCTCGACTGATTAATCAAAAGGCGATCGATGTGATTTTACGACTATTAGTTGGTAATATGCGCACCTACATACATTTCCATATTATACTTTTAACATGCAACTAAACAGTTGTTCGACTAAAAGTTGTATGTATGCGGCCGGCCTAAGGTCAAACTATTTTTTATTTGGTCATAAAATCTGAAAATCAGTAGTTTTATTATTAGGTTATGTATTCTGTTAAATTCTATTGCAAGAAAATTAAGGATTTTTGTTAAATAAAAATGGGGCAATATTTTTAGGTATTTGTTTTTTTAAGTAAGTTAATTACTTTTATTTTTGTTTACTCTATTTCCTGAACAATACTCTTAACATTTTAGTGTTTCTATTAAAAACTTACAGAAGCATTAAACGTTTAGATTTTTAATTATTACGAAAATATACAGTTGTTATTAAACAAATAATTTTAAGTAAAAAACATCTTACAGAATTGTGTCCTTCAATGCTTCTTTTATGATCTACATGATGTTAAACTTTAGATTTTTTTTTGTCACGCCCTATACATTCCTGAAAATATTAGATGTAAATTTGGCAGACAGCCTATTAAAGTTCACATCCACTAAATGACTATATTATATTTTTTAAAATTTCTACAGGGTGTTACTTTTTTTGGGTCCTGCCCTTTTTATCCCTCCCGAACTTGTTTCTTCGGCGCCATTGTTTACTTTAATTAAAAGAATTAGATTCTCCATTCTATTGCATAACTTTTTGGTCTCCCACTCTGTATTGGTATTTTACATTGGTTAGTGCATATTTGGGAAAATATGTGGAATGCTAATAATTTTTAGGATACAATTTAGAACATTTTAAATGTTTTCTTTTGCTAGTTTCTAAAAAAAAAACTACTTAAACCTGCATAAACGTGATAAAGATATGTAGGTAATTTAATTGCCACTAGTTTCAATAGGCTTTGGGCCAAATTTAAATTTAAAATATTTTCTAAATATACAAGGCGTGTCTTAAAATATAGTTTTATCATCTCGTGTATTGTAAACGAAGCCATTATGGACACTTGTTTATAGTATGTTGTTTCGTTCAAACCTGTTTAATCAGTTCTTTAATATACTTTTATTGCAATTATTTCAGTATTTTATACGATTATCTTTTATGGTTAGGATATTAAAAATTAAAGATGTTTGTATTAAATACAGGGATTTTGGTTCTTAATGCGCACACTTTTTTTGTTTATTTGGTGAAATAGATGAAAACGTTTAATAAATGAAATTGTAAGTGGTCTAATAACAAAAAAGTAAATATATTACATTACAAGTTATATAGTTTTAAATTTAATAAAATAATGCATTTTTAAATTCTAATGCAAATTTTGAATATTATAGAAGGTACTATACGTTACTGTTTTTAAAATATAACGACTTTAAAATGACAAATTTTTACTTATACTATAAGTATGCAATAAAATAAAATCAAATTTGACATATGTACAGCAAAACAATCTGCAGTTATATAAAGTTGTACTGTACTGTAACAAATATTTAAAATTTTGCCAGTAATCTAAAATTTTATTTTTATAAATTAAAGATTTATGTAATAAATTATAGCTATCCAAAAAAGTAATTTTGCTGTTAAAAACATTTTAGTTTTACCTTATTAGATCTTATAAATAGTATATGTCTTTAAAGCAGCCGGTAGGGTACCTTGTATAAATTGTATATAAATTATCTGGAATTTTCATTAAAATAAAGATATAACATAAGAAGGGTGCTGAAAAACAATTTCAGGTCATTCTGCCAAAATTGTTTGCAAAATTGTTATTATTTTAATTTTTCAAAACTTTAATAGAATACTTTCAATATTTACATTTGACATGTTTTTCTAGCTCGCTAAATGAAGAAGAAAAACAGTATCTATTTTTAATCATTACATTAATGGTTTAATTACGTTAAGACAACAAAATGTTTTTTCCTTTATTTTCAATCTCTTAAAAGGCTGTAGATTTCATATTGTATTGTATTAGATTATAGACCATACGCACAATTCTGATAAGTAGATAAAAAATAAATTTATTTTGTATTTATTCTAAATTTAAAAATGTTAAAATATATATATTTATATTTATATATTTCTTAGTTTTATTGTTTCCTAAAAACGACATTAACTGTTTAAAAACCAGAATTACAAAATATGAATTACTTATAGATTAAGATTTTCTATGATTTTTGTGAAATGCCGCCAATATCACCGTACTAAATAACAAGCCTCTTAAATCACATCTTTGACAATTTTTTTTATCATATTTGTGTCCATTCGATTTCATATTACATAATATTTTCTTCCTGTCGGTGCCTCCTATAAATATTTACTATAATAGAGACTTTGTGGTATGAAATTTCCTAAAAAGAGGTTTCCTAACTCGAAAGGAAAAACTGAATCCTTATAAGGTCACTCTTGCCTCCATTCGTCTATGTGCCATAAAAGTTTTTGTCGAAAACGACGTAGGGATTTAATATATGTTTAAGTTGGATCCGCTTAGAAATGCCTGCAATTTAATATCGCGTGGAGAATCGTTGGAAATGGCTACTTTTAAGAATTTCAAAAATATATTTTTATTAGGTTATGGTGAATTGCTGATAAAGAAATAACTAAAAATATGTTCTGGGTTTTAAATTAAGGTAACTAAATTAAGTACCTAAAGTTTGGCTCTTATAATAACAAGTACTTAAACAACAACTGTATGGCATGTATGCACATTTGTGCTAAACGAATCTATATTTGTTATTTTTTACTCGTCGCCAATAGTTAACATTAACGTTTAGTTGATTCCGAAACCTTTCTACTCGATTTAATTTAGTAAACCCCAATCAAAAAACACTCAATTTAATTCACACGGTCATACTCCATACTATATCCACTAACTTTTAACTTTTTACACAAGCAAAACTAAATAAAAAACAAGCTTGAAACACGATCAAAACTAAATAAAGAAAACTAATAACTCTCATAGTAATGTGTGGAGATCGGAGAATGAGAATCATTAAGGTCTGTACTCTGGCAGGGATTAAAATAAATATTGTTTCTAAACACCTCGTATAAAAAGACGGATCGGCGCTTTACACCTTGGTATTAGTAATCCCGTTAAGAAACGTTACTTTGGTAACAACAATGGAACGTAACTGCACTAACTGTTTAGTTGTCACGAATGAATAGCTCGCAGTTGATTTAATAATGCTTAGTTTTTGCGAAGGTCGTCGTCTTTTAAAAACGTCAAACACTTTAAGATCTCTTTGAAAAATTATTTTACCTACAGGATGCAAGAAAAGTGCAAGATGACTCTACTCTAGCGGTTTCAAGACCCTTCGCAATAGTCGTCGAAATGGGAAAACTATGCTAATTTATTAAAATGAATTATTTAACTAAATAAAATAATCTTCTCGGTCTTGGTAGCGGCACAGCTGTTTTAGATGTACTACTTTCTTCTTTGCCTGTGGGCTCTTCTAAATTTGGCAAACCAGATCATTAATGCGGATTACTACTCTATATGACCCCTCTCATGATATGGTTTTGAAGTTTCGGTGGACGCCTCTTGGTTCTTCTTGGATTGTATAAACAACCTTTTCACAGACCATGAATCCCTGATGGTTATCTTTCAAATGATAGCCGGACTTTCTTTTTGTAGCTTAGTACCAACCCCGTTGTGTATCTCTTAATTTTTTACGGAGCGGGCTTACATAATCTTCTGCTAGCTCTTTATTGGTACAAGGTCGTTCAGTAAGTAAATCAACTGGAAGGCACAACTTCGTCCCCAAAAATGACTTTTGCAGGGGATGTTTCACTTGTTTCGTAAATTGCGGAGTGACAGGCTAATAAAAACGGCTATAAATAGTTGTCTCAATTACTTTGTTGGTCATTTACTTTAAATTGAGTTCTATTGTAAAATATCTCGACCATTTCATCTGACTGGGGGTGAAGGGGTGTGGTTATGGTTTTATGAATTCTCAGGAGATTACAGAGGCTCTTAAACAGATCTGACTTAAAGTTTCTGCCTTAATCAGTATGTGTTTCTCTTGGTACTCCATACCGACAAATCCATTGTTGAAATAGTACGTCAGCAATAATAGTGGAGCTTCTTGATTTGGTATTGCATAGACTTTCGGCACTTGGCTGAAGTAAACATCCCGTCAGCGTATCTAATGTATCGTCAATTCTTGATAGTGAAAAACTGTCCTTCGTGACGTCATGAATTACTCTGAAGTCAAGACAAAAATCTGAAAAAGCTATCTTTCTTCTTAATTAGGACTACTGGAGATGACCATAGACTCTGTGATGGTTCTATAATGCCTTGGTTTTACATGTACCCAATAAATTTCTCAAATTTGTTTCTTTTAGCTTAAATATTTCGTCGTGCTGGTTGTTTTATTCGCGCTGCGTCATCAGTATTTTGGATTCGATTTATTGTCACATTGCTTTGCTTCGGATGTGTTTCCTAATACTTACATAGCTTTACCTCGAAGGGCAAGTAGTAAAGCTCGTGCCTTTTCTGGAAAACTACTGTTGTTACCTTTGCAGCTGTCAAAGATACGTAACCCATGATACCTTGCCATAAAAAGTTGGTGGTTTTATAACAGTTGTTGGTATAACACATTCTGAAACGACAATTGTACTCTCTACTATTTCTTCTTTAACATCTTTAGCAAGTTTTAATTTAAGCAACCTTTCTTTTCTCATCTCATCTTGGCTTTAATGAAATTCTCCTTTAGGTATTCTCGAATCTTCTCTATCTTTCTTTTAGCTCTAGTTTTATTTCTTCTTGGGATTTTAATGTCTTTCTGGACTTTTTCGATCTGTTGTCCCGTTTCTGCATGACTGATTTTGATTGCATGGGTTCATTTCTATTTGATTAGTTTTCATTTCTTCCTGAATTCTTTCTTATTGACCGGTCCTCATTTCTTTTCTTAAATCTTCTTCTTGAAATTTTGACAGGTCCTTATTTCTTTTTTTAAATATTCTTTTATGGAATTTGGTCTTTGATTTCTTTTTTTGGGTTTTCTTTCATGGAATCTTGACGTAATTTCTTCTTAACTTTATATTTTTTCCTTTTTTTCATATGCTTTATTAGGCCACTTAATTCTTTCATAACTGCTGCTGTTTGTTGTCTTGTCCCAACTGACATTCGAAAATTCTTTTTAACCACTTCGGTTTCCTTGAGGATCTCGTTCTGCTTCTGACACCAAATATTTGGAAATACGTCGTTTTATACCTTGTTATTAGTAATCAGGTTAAGAAACGTTTCTATGGTAACATCAATGGAACGTAACTAAGCTAACTGTTTAGTTGTCACTATTTTCAAATGAATAGCCCGACTTTCGATTTAATAATGACAAACTTTTGCAAAGGTCGTTGCCTTTTATATAATCGTTAAAGAGTCTAGAATTATCTGAAAGAATTCTTGTAATACAGGTTATACAGGATGCAAGAAAAGTGCAATCTTTACCGTTTTCAAGGCCCATCACAATAGCCGACCGAATGGGAAAAAAACCAGGGAATATTTACTTAAATAAATTGTTTTACTAAATTAAATAATCCCAACTTCCTACAGTTCTATCGACTAAACGCATTAAAGTCCGTAAAATTATATATG